>VVHJ01045767.1:0-21990 GCA_015107715.1 Tylochromis polylepis
GCCCCGTTTACACATATATGTTTTCCCTTAAAAACGTATACTTTCCCCTTCGTTTGCGCCTTTCATTTACACACAAACGGAGATGTCGCCTCTGAAAACGATTCTTTCTAAAAACTCCGGCAAAAGTGGAGATTTTGGAAAACGCCGTTTTAAAGATTAATATGAGTTTGTACATGCTCCAGATAGCTTTTCTTCAAAGAAGAGGGAACGTAAAGTAAATAAACGGCAGACGGAAATGACGCAGGTCGAATCGTCTTACGTTTCACGCATTCGCGGTACAGGAACGTAAGCGTTTTCAGTGTGGATGAACAACTCTTCGGAAATGATTGAAAACGATAGTGTGGACGCGGAGCGTTTTTAGACGAAAACGCCGTTTTCAAATTTATCTGGATTAGTGTAAACGTAGCCTAAATCTCCGTTTCCCTCGTCCACAAGTAAACCCAAAAACGTAGTTTTCGAAAATCACCACCCTGGCAGGAGTTTTTAAAAATCTCAGTTTTTAGTGATCCAAAATGCTGGTTACGCGTGGACCAAAGGCCCAAACGCATAGAAAACGCTGCGATTTCAAAAATACCTGTGTACGTGTGGACGTAGCCTTGGATTAAATTATTATAACTGTCTAAACCAGGGGTGTCCAACTCTGTGTTGATATCACCCGGGGCCAACACACCTGAATGAAATGACTAGTTCATTACCAGGCCTCTGGAGAACTTCAAGACATGTTGAGGAGGTAATTTGTTGGAGTTGGACACCCCTGGTCTAAACCAACCGCCAGGATGAGATCAGGGTCATCAGGTCCTGTGGCAGAAATGTTATTGGGCACAATGATAACATTTAAATCTTTTGAATCTTAAACCAGCACATCCTCAGATCGACCAGTACTCCTAGGAAAGTATAAAACTGACTGGCATGCATCAGTTTTTACTTCTAACACATATTGCAAATTTACTACACTGGTTGGAAACACAGGCATGAACACAACCAAATGCTACAAATGTAGCAAACACAACCACATTGCAAGCATTTTCTTTTTTTTCAGTACTTCAAGAGAGCATGAAAGGGTTATTTTTGTGATTGTCATGGTAGATGTCAAAACAAAATTACCCGTTAGCTTTTCCAATAGTTAACTTCATTCATTTTTTGTGTAACTTTGCCTCCATTGGTTTTTACTTTGTGTGTGTGTGTGTACTATTCATACAACTACGACCCATCAGGTTTGGCTTTGGTTTTCTGTTACCTCTTCAAAAGCCAGAAAAAAAATAATAAAGCGGAAAATGCTCCCAATGACATGTAACTTGATTTCATTTTCATCATCTATTTTTGAAAAGAATTGGTTTTGAAACCAAGCTGGAACTGAAGAAGGCCTTTAACGCAAAATCTAATGCATCACACTAAGTTTTCTCCCTGCATAATGTCATTTACAGTTTCTGTCAATTGCTACTCTAACAGAGATACAATGTGTCACATTTTTATCTGTTAAAGAAAAAAACTGATGGTCTTGAGGTCAGAAAGAGTTTCACAAGTGTACCAACGCAGTTAACTCCTACGATGTCCACAGTATTCTATGGATGATTTAAAAAAAAAAAAAGCTAGTCATGCATCAAAAGTTTCATTCATATAAGGTTGAAAAGGTTTTACACGATTTACTTAAACATCAAATTCCTCTTTTATATTGGAATTCAGCAAATATTTCATCAAGGACATAATTGAATTTGCTGTAACTTTTTCTTTATTATTTATGTTCAGCCACGTATTTGTTATAATTGAACATGTGAATTTGTCATCATTCGCAATAAAGGATGCCGTATCTAGTAAACTGAGTTGTAGTTTGGAAAATGTAACAGACTGTGGACATGAAGTCGTAAAAATGTGTCCTGCTTTCTTCTTTTTAACCATGTGGTGACCATTAACAGTGTAGCGGTACTGCACCGTGGTCAAAGCGTGGATCTGTAGAGGCGTCGCCATATTTAACCAGAGCTCTGTGTACACGGAAAGCTGCTCCAGCATGTCCCAGTGCAATACTGCTTGTGCTTTCTTCACCGAAACGAAAATAGAAACTTCTGTTAATTAGTCCTCTGTGGCCTGCCATACTGAGAACCCAGGTTTGTAAATACAGGAGAGAAAGTGTCCTCAACTGTCCCTTGTTACAGATTAAGGCCTGAAGCCAGATGGGAAATTTGAGCCAGGCTGTTTTTATTTATTCTTTCGCTGCTACGGCGTGTGCATAGTCTTGGTCGGGGAAGGCACTGTAGAATTCGTGTTTGTTCAGGGCCTTAAGCAATCACAGCCTCTGCTTAAGGGTAAGCCTTTGGCATGAGGAGAGTGGAATGACCTTGCAATTGGATTCAAGGTTTAGATGCACAAGTAGGGCCATAATTTCATTACTACCCTCACTATACCACAACAGCCGCATTAAAAACTACACAGATGAGACATCACAATAATAACTGAGAGCAGTGCGTTCATTTATTATGTTAAAGTCATCCAGTGTCAAGATTCAGGAAAAGTGTAGGAGGCAATGCAGTGAAACCGAAGGTGTGAAAGTCATCAGGATGTGATTGAATGAGATCGATTTTAATGCAAATGACCGGAGTGCAGCTTCTTTTCAGTTACATTTACTGTGGCAAACTCTGCATAACACGTGTAATGCAATTCATTAATTAAAATCAAAACGTGGCTTGCAGTTTAGGGTGTGTTTTTTTTTTTAAAGCTGTGATGTTATTGTTGGCTAGATTTGATCACATTCTCTGTTTTTCTGCTAAGAAATCGTTGCATGCACTATTCAGAACTGTTCAAAATGACCAGCCATTTGTAATTATGGACAGAACGAGGGAAAAAACTTTCCACACTGGCTTCCCCGAGCAGCACTGACATCTCCCACATCCTTTGCTCTAATACTGGTTTAGTATAATACTGGTCAGTTTCAAATATGCTTTTGGTCAAGGGACTTGTAGTGACTCAGAAGGAGTCATTTTTAAATGCGGTGTCACAGGCAAATGTAGGCCAGGCTCTGTTTTCCACACACATACTCGGCACGGCTAAAAAGCACAAAAGGTTAAGTCAACTATTAAAAAACTGTGATAGATGTGTTGCTCCTTTTACCTTAAATCAACACGAGAGACTGAAAAAAAAGTGAAATCAAACACCAATTAAAAGAAATACTACAAGCTATTAAATGATATTAAGTCATGCATGAACACATACACAACAGCTGTTCTTCATCTATCATAATGAATCTTGAGGATTACGTCAGACACATGATTACTGTAATAGTTTAGCTAGCTAAACCTTTATTTGTTAGTCTTTGTAAAACGTGGTGCTTCTGCATTTGTATATATTCTTCCTTTGCTACTGGCTTCTCTTGCAGAGGTTCTGTCCTATTTGGGCTTCACCAAATAAACAAATTACTGTCTAACTTCTATCTACAGACAAGTTGCTCCGGTGGTTGGACGCACTATGTGTCAACGTTAACTTATAGTAGTAGCAATAGCTTAGAGCAGGGGTAGGCAACTCCAGGCCTCAAGTGCCCGTGTCCTGCAGGTTTTAGATGTGTCCTTGATCCAACACAGCTCATTCAAATTGCTAAATTACCTTGAAGTTCCCCAGAGGCCTGGTAATGAACTAGTCATTTGATTCAGGTGTGTTGACCCAGGGCGATATCTGAAACCTGCAGGACGCCGGCACTTGAGGCCTGGAGTTGCCCTGGCTTAGTGTAGAGGTTAATAACAGTTGCCTAATACACAAGAGATCCCTTTTCAAGAGTGGGAGGAGGCACAAATCCCATGGAGGTTTACATCAGGAAGAGCGTCCAGTGTGCAAATCTGTGGATGGATCTGCTGTGGTGACCCATTGTGAATAAGAAGCCTAGATAGTGCGGGAGGGAAAAGCAAAAAACATTTCCTTGAGGCATTCATACTGTTGAACTTCAGTGTAGTTAACCCAGGTAAATGGAAGGCAGCATTAGTTACACAAAGTTATTTAAATTGCATTAGATGACTAGTAGAGTCTTAGACAGCATCACACGTCTGTATTAATTTTTTCTGTCCTTTTTTGTTTTGTTTCTGGAGGCTGTTAAATGCGTCACCGTGACATTACACCCATCATTAATTTGCTATCTTGTTACCATACAACCACCTCTCACTTCTTTCATTCTCCTTCTCTCAAACTTTCCTCTTCAAACTGGCATGGTAATCACCTCGGTTGAAAGATGGCAGGCAAAGAAAAGAAATCAAGATACTGTATGCAAGAATAACAAGCTGACACTGCACTGTCAACGGCAGAGAATAATCTTTCCCACATTTTTATTCCTCCCCCTGGATTTCCGCCATAAACACGATCTGATGTCTATTTTTAGCCCGTTTTATTTCTTTTCTTCTTTCACCAGAATTCACCATTCAGCTTTCTATTGTCTCACGCTTTCTAGTGGAGCCGTGCATTGTGAGCTGCACTCGAGTGCACTTTTTTTGTTCTGCAGGCTAATACACATCTCAGTAGCAGTTTACGCAATAGCAGGTAACCCGTCACTGTCAATTTTATGCGGCGGTTTTTATTCATCATAAAGATTTGTACAACTGTACAGTGATTATTCTAAATAACCAGGCTTTTAAAATTTTAAAAGTGGAAAAAAAAAAGAGAAAAGGCTTTGGACGTACAATGAAATAGCACAGCTTCATCAAAGAGAACGATCCATTTATTATTCAAAACGAACGATATCGGTGGCTCTGGTGATGAAATCACGTTATCATGCTAATGACTGAGGAAGAACAGGTAATTCAGAGGAAGACCTTCAGCGAAGTTACATTTGCGTTGGGTGCATAATGACTATGTTAACATAATCCGGTCATGTTAAATTGGATCAGCAATATTATTAAAGCAGGCGAAGCTTTCATTCGGTGCCACTAATTCCTCTCACTCTAAGTCCTAATGAGAAATAAGGAAGCACTTACAAGCAAGCGCTCAGACTGAACTGCAGGTAGAGATTATCTGGCTGTCTCACTCAGTTTCTCGCTTGCATTCTGTGTTGGTGTCATGTGCACAATTGCAGAGACCCAACCCCACGCAGAAACCACGCACACACACACGCACACACACACCCGCGTGCGCACTCAGGAATACACACTTTTGCTTGCAATCTCTGTCTCTGTTCCTACCTCTCTCAGATGAATAGCACTTTGTAATGAAGCCAGAAGGATTTTCAAACACATCATTATAAGGCTCTTGGGAAACTGTATGGAATGAAGACCAGCTGATACTCCATGATTTGCCATGAAATGGGAGTTTTGAAAATAAAAGTAATAAAAAATTTTTTTTTTAAATCACACCGTTGTCAGTGGCAGTGCTTAAGTCTTGCATAAATTATATGTTGCTACAGTAGAAATTATAAAGCGGCGACTGTAAGAGCTCCCGAAATGAGGATTAGCATTAATAACTGGGTGCTGCTATTGAAACATAAAAGACGAAGTGAGTCACCGTGATTGCTCTGATGTGTTAAAGCCAAACGAAATAGCATTTTAACAGTTACTACTGTTAATGTATTTATGGATTGCAAGCGTGCTTCAAAAGTAGAGCGCGTCGTCTCGTGTTACTTTGTTTTTGGCTGATCTGTCCTCGTGTCAGTGTTTTCTAATAACACACCTATTCGTGACAATTATCAGCCCTAGCTGGAGAAAGAGACTCTGAGCAGCTCTGGCATGCGCGCTAACATGCAGAATCACAGGCAGCAATCCAAGGGGGACCGTTCACTGTCTTATCTGACAGCACACAATGCTAATTCAGGTATGAGCTCATTTCCATTTTTTTAATCTGGTCATGCTTTCAGAAGCATTGACACTCGGCCCATGTTGTTGCTTCCCATTGGACACGCAAACAAAACCCAAATACAGAATAAATTGGGAATGAAACGAGTTAAAAGGGATTATTCATTATGCACACGCGTAATATGACAGTCAATACCCTATTGATCACTGTGGAATTTTAATTTACCCATAATGACATAACATTAAGTGAACCTGATTGATAGTTTTTACACATGGGAGGACACAATTATGTTCCACACAGGCCGCACATGCACACGCTAATGCGCGCACACACACACACACAGATTCCCGTGAGCGCAAGTCGGCTGCAAATTCACACACTCCCATTCCACAATGTTATTATCTCATTCTCCATGGTCTCATTTTTCACAAAGCCCCAGGGTGTGTGAGGGACAGTCAGGGTTGAGCTCACACAAGCCCCGGCTGCACACCCGACTGCCAGCGAAGGTCTGTGTTAGCACCAAGTGCAACGTTGCCAGAAGAAACAGAAATGGGGAAAATGGAAAGAAACCAGATGATCCACCAGAACAATGTGGTGCAGGACCCTTTCACACTGCCAGTGGAAGCAGCTGCTCAACTTTATTGGAGATTAGAACTGGAGAGTGGTTATTGAGAAGACATGTCATTACAGGGGAGGCATAAAGGCTAAAGTGACCACAGCATATCTGAGCTTGGGTTCTTCATTCATTCCATGAAGCTCCTTTTTTTTGCCTTTTATCCACATATATTTAAAAAAAAAAGAACCTCTATTCTCATTTGGATTTTAACTCGCTGAGATTATAAGAATATTCAGATTAATTGCTGTGCTCTGCTTATTTTATTCATTTTTGGTATAATAATGTGACTCTTTCTGTCAGGGCATTGCAGCTCCAAAGTGCCGGACTGAGGTGAGCGTGCGTATCTGCCCGAGACTTGAGGAGACAAGACTTGCGTATCAAACTCAAGAATGTTCAATCAATACTTGTCTTTGTGGAAGAATTCCTCTAAAGTTGTCTCAGAAAGAGAGCTTCATTCTCGCCAAACTTGTTTCTTTGCTGTATGAAATGATCCAGGGGGATTCATCACACAGTCAAGACAAGCTAAGTCTGTTTTCCTGGGTTCTTACAGCTGGCTTTGAGCATGGTGTGTCATTGTTGCAGTGAATTTTGGGAATTCCTATTCAGTCTCACAGCTGAAGTCGGCACCTGATGGATTGGAAATCAACAAGTTTTCCTCTTTCTAAGTGTTTCTTCTCTTTGCTCGCCATCATTGTGATCGTTGCCGTCATGCAAAAGCAGTGAGCTACCACGGTGCATTAAATAATATATATATAGTAATTATTAATTAAGTAGTTATTGCTGAAAAGATTGCATGTTGGCTCTCTTTCTCTCTCTCCCTATATATATATATATATAGGGAGAGAGAGAGAGGGAGCGAGACTTACCAAAGCTTCATAGATGTAGTGAAACAGAACATGCTTTCTATAGTGTGCAATGGAGTATAAAATATTGAAAAAAATGAACAAAGGCAGCACTATATAGCAGGACAGAGTATGATAAATGGTCATATTTAATTTGAACATCAACAAATATCAATATAACCTTCAAAATTACCTCATGGCATCACACAATACTGAATGGAGCATAAAAGATGAGTCTGGGATCAGTGGTGGTAAAGCTTGTCACACTTCTTGCGATTTATTGTACAGGTTTAGGTTTCACAGAAGATTTATTCTAATGTGTGTTTGTGAAATAACTATGAGCTCGACATTTACAAAACAATTACTGGACAAACTGTTGAAACTGATTAATGAAATTGTAATCTGTGGATTTAATCATTAGGTCAGAGTATCTATTTGTTTGCCTTCTACACTGAGCAGACAGATATTTTAACAGATTCCAAAATTCTGCTGGATGATTTTATGAAATAAAATGAAATAAAAAAACGTACTCAACGTGTTGGCCTAGTTAGCACGTAAGCGTAAGCGTTTTCAGTGTGGATGAACAACTCTTCGGAAATGATTGAAAACGATAGTGTGGACGCGGAGCGTTTTTAGACGAAAACGCCGTTTTCAAATTTATCCGGAGTAGTGTAAACGTAGTCTGAGGTGACCATACAAAGGACATCTGCTCGAGTATAATGAAAAACTGTCTGCAACTTCAGAGCATTTAGGGCAGTCTGATGGCTAGGATTGGGACTCTTTATTTATAACTTTTTGGCCTTGCGAGCTGTCATCATTTTAACAGTACATATATGTGACAAAGTAGTGATTTGATAAGTCAAAGCACAATCAGTCCACTCTAACATCCAGAACTTTGCATTAATAGCTGTATTTGATGGACATTTTAATATCATGCAATAGATTTGATTCAACAGAGAAGTAGCCATTAAAACTGATTCGTGATGTTGAAGTTCATAAAACTAAAGACGTGCAAACAAAGGCTTGGCCGCATTCTTTAGTGGATCCTGACAGTAGGGTTTTTTTTTTATTATTAAAAGAGTTTTGTGCAGCAGCAAGCCATTTATAAACCTGGCCCTTACTGTCATGTTTACTTATGCACAACATTTGCTGCATTATCTAATAACAGAAAGCCAAGCCTTAAGCTGTGGAACAATCAGTTGACATAGAAGTGATGTGGTGCTGAAGGCAGCTAGATCTGATGACTGGACTGCCAGCAGTCAACCGCACACATGATTAGTGTCAGATCACTGACATCATTTAATGTGATGCCTCAGACATGGGGCAGCTGTTACTGTAGGGAGCCAACTCTCCAGCATCACTTCATTGGTTTTGTGCCAGAATATTATTTTGTGGGCACAGCCAGTGAAAAAAAACAAAAAGTGGATGAAAACCAAATCTCCGTGTGTCACTGTCCCACCAACGACGCGTCCATTGTGTATATTACTGAATCACAGAGTCGGTGATTAGCACAGTTGGAGAGGCACAGACAGGAACCAAAGCCCAAACCAATAACTCTCAACACTGAATTTAATGTTTGTCTAGTAGGTGCTGTAAAATGTTCTCTCCATTTTCAATTCCCACATTGTTATCCTAAAAGAGGTTACAGGACTCGTGTGGCACCGACATTGTTAAGACATTTGTGTGCTCTACCTCCACTGTGGTGATCTGAAACAGTATCTTAAGCACAGTTTGTACGGCGTCTGAAAGTTTTTGTCTTGTATCCAGAGTCTTCCGGAAAGCAGTAGCGAGGGGGGGGAAAGCAAATATTACAGCTGTCAACAAAACAACATGAGGCGCTAAATTTGCCGTGGGGAGAACACACACTTGTGGTGCCAGTAATATACTGAATTATACATTACACATGAGAGACCAGAACATATAGAGGTGCTGCACAATATACCGAAGGAACTTTTTCTTCTTGCACTTTTGCAGTTGGAAAAACACTTTTCTAACACATTCACAAGAATAGCACTCGCAACATCTTTAAATTTAGAATGCCGAATAACGCCCACTAAATGTGTGATGAACACTAATTAACAACCTTTCAGCTTGAGAACACACTAGTTTCTTTCCTCTTTGCACATTGCCTCCCCTTGTTGCTGATGCAGTGGCGGGTGGATTGGAGGACTTAAAAGGGCCATTTTTTTTTTCTCCTTGTGTAAGATGTTGATTTCCGCACCTTTCCAAAAGTGTAAGTCTCTTGTTTACCCCGACTCACATCTCCGTGACTTTCCAGATCTGCCATATGCTTTCATTTCATGGTTTGTCAGAAACTTTGCACAACATACTTAAGTTTTTTATTTTCGTTTTGTTTTTTCTCCACACCTCGCAAAAATGTAGAACCTGTGCAGATGTTTTGTGTCTCCTGTGAAGAGGCTGGTCAAGTGGGAGAAGTGGTGAATTAAATTTAAATCTGTCTGGCCACAGTATGTAGATTGGACTGGATTAGCATTATTAACATAGCTTTTATGTTCACTTGAGAGAAGGAGACAGGAGTGCTATTGCTTTTGTAAATAATATAAGAAATCAAATCCTTAGACTTCAGTGAGTGTTGGACATCCTGCCAGGACCTGCCTGATGCGTGTGTCATCTCATAAACTAAACTGAATACACCTTTCTGCTAGATTTTATACAACACTTGTCTGGCTTTTCAATCAGGCCAAGTGCCATAGGGCACGTTAAGACAGGGACAATTTTAAAACTGAATAGGTAGTCCTTTTACAAATCAAATAAGTACATTAGACAGTACACTTAGAAAAAAATCTATGATTAAAATGCACAGTTTATTCTACTGAACACCTAACAAAGTGACCGGTGAGCACACAAACATACATACAGAGCAGTGAAACGCATTTGCCCTCTGCCTGACTTCTTATTTTTTGCATATTTGTCACTCGTACAAGTTTCAGATCAAACAAATTTTAACCTTAGACAAATGTAACCCAAGTAAATATCAAATACAGTTTTTAAATGATGATTTCATTTAATAATCTTAAGATTCTCAAACCTATCTGGCCCTGTGTGAAAAAGTAATTACCCCAATTTTATATCATGAATTAACTTTGATTAATCACATTTTTGAAAAGCCACACCCAGGCCTGATTACCGGCAGACCTGTTGAATCAAGAAATCACTTTAATAAAACCTGTCGACAAAATGAAGTAGGCTAAAAAGCACTATATCATGCCAAACTCTAAAGAAACAGCAGAGAAACAAAGTCACTGACATCTGTCAGTCTGGAAAGGGTTACAAGACCATTTCTGAGGCTTTTGGACAGAAGTGAACCACAGTGAGAGCCATTACCCATAAATGGAGAAAACTTGAAATGGTAGGGAACATTCCCAGGAGTGGCCGGCCTACCAAAATTGCTCAGATGATTCATCCAGGAGGTCACAAAAGAACCCAGAACAATAACTAAAGAACTGCAAGCCTCACCTGTCTCAGTTAAAGTCAGAGTTCATGATTCAGCAATAACAGAGACTGGGCAAAAAATGGCATCCATGGGAGAGAACAAGGAGAAAACCACTGCTGACCAAAAAGAACACAAAGGCTCATCTCACATTTGCCAAAAAAAACATCTTGATGATCCCTGACGAGACAAAAGTTGAACTTTTTGGAAGGTTTTAGTCCCTTTACATCTGGCATAAAACTGACACAGCATTTCATAAAAACAAAAGAAAATCACTCCAACAGTCAAACATGGTGGTGGTAGTGTGATGGTTTGGGGTTGCTTTGCGGCTTCAGGACCTGGATGACTTGCTGTAATTGATGGAACCATAAATTCTTCTCTCTACCAGAAAATCCTGAAGGAGAATGCCCGGCCATCAGTTCGTGCCCTGAAGCTCAAGAGCACTTGGGTTATGCAGCAAGACCAGCAAGATCCAAAACACACCAGTTCCAAAAAAACAAAAGAAAGGTTTTCCAGTGGCCTTAGCCAAAGTCCAGAGTCTAATCTGAATACGATGCTTAAAAACCCTCCAGTGTGGCTGAATTCAAACAATTCTACAAAGAGGGCCAAAATTCCTCCTCAGCGAACTCCAGTTACTGGAGTTACTTGCCAGTTACTGCAAATGCTTGATTGCAGTTCTTGCAGCCAAGGGTGTCAGAACCAGTTATTAGGTTTAGGAGGCAATTACATGTTCACACTGTCCCAGGTAGGTTTGGATAGCTTTTTTCCTTAATTAATGAAAGCATCATTTAAAAACTGCATTTTGTATTGACTCAGGTTACCTTTGTCTAATATTAAAATTTGTTTAAAATTCTGCAATCAGGAAAAGGGAAAACACTTTTTCACAGCACTCTATATGTATGTATTTATGTATGTTTTTTGTTAACACAAATTTTACAAATGTACTGCCAGTCACATTTAGGCGTGTAGACATGGTCAATAGAATAGAATAGAATAGCACTTTATTGTCATTGTACAACGAAACTATGCTTTGGGGTTGTTGTTTTTTTTTTTTTTAGAAGACAAGTCAATTTTTCTTTTACAAGACAAGACAACCTGCTTAAGTTCAAAACAAGATCAGTATGGGGAAGCATAGTGATTTAAGGGACTTAGAAAATGTCACGGTTGTTAGTGGCAGACAGGTTGCTCTGAGTGTCTCAGAAACTGCTGAACTACTGACCTACGAGTATCTGCTGGTACCATAGCCAACGTTATCCGTGTATAAATAAGTTGTGCCTTTTTTTGCAATGTGGATTTTCCATTGTTTATTTGATGTCAATTAGCAGTCTCTTCAAATTTGCCCCTAATCTTTGCAATCTTATCTTGTGTAACTTTAGTGACACACACAGACTCCATGTAGAATTTGAAAAAATACTATATTATACATGGCTTTATAGAGGGCTCTTTAACTGAATGGCTTTCATCAGCTACAAGTATGATAATGAGTAATGCCACTATTAAAGTGAGCAAGGTACCAACGAGTTTTAATCAGAGTCATTATCCCATTATTAACTGTGTTAACACAGAGGGCTAAAGCAAACAACTGGCACGTTTACCACACTTCTGCTTAACCACCGCTGGGTGTTGAGTCCCTGCACTGTATTTCTTAGGCTTGTGAAGATCTAACTGTAGAGTCTAAGAGGTGTATTATTCACAGCGAAATAGGGATTACTACCACAGCTCTCACCCAACACTGCACTTTAAAAGGTGTGTGCTCACGGTATAGTGTTCTCTTCTTTTGCTTAGTGCTTACCCTTGACTCTTTCTGCTGCCCTATTTCACCACACCTTACAATATAGTTCCCTCATTTCCTTCCACGTTCATCAATTTCATCCTTGGTCTCTTTGTGTGGTGATTCTCTGACTTTAAGCTTCTCTATAACAAAATGCCAACCACTCACACCATTATTATTCCCTGATTAAATTTCTTGTTGGAAAAAACCCCCCACTCAAGTCACTCAAGCTCTATTAATAAGATGGAGTATCCATGTTTAGCACAATCTAATGGATGTGTGAAATAAGCCCCGGCTATTAATGTTTAATGTATAATTGAATGTTCTACATGGCCAAACTTGTTTACTGGAATAATTGATGTTTCGGATTCCCCATTTTCCTGCAACGCAAGAAGGGACGCAGAGAGCAGAAGAAAAAGACGGAGAGGGAGAGACCCCCTTAACTCACACTCTGCAGCTGAAGGTGGTCAAGCCGCAGACAATAGAAGTAATAACAACACTTGAAAGTGGTCATTTTTGATGAGCTCTTAAAGTCTTGCAGCAAACTTTATATTTGAACTTCAAGCTGTCATGAAAAAATAAAACAATCTCTGAAAACATCGCATGGTATGCAGTACAGCTTATTAACTACTCGGCCACTAAAACGAGGGAAAGCCCTTTCCTTTCATGGTTCCCTTTTTACCTGTGCAAATTTCCTGCACACAGGCTCTACATAGTCTGAGGGATCCTGGTTTTAGAGCTTTGTTTGTGTGAAGATTTGTGTGTTTTTCACTTCATCTGTTGGGTTTGGGTAGCGTGTTTACCTGAGAAGAACAGCAGGGTGTGACTGAGGTGGAGAGTGCAGTCTCATGGTCCACTGCACACCAGACACAGCACAGACTCCGCAGTTAGCCTTCATGCTTTCAGTTTCTTTCTTTCTTCATTATGTTCTTTTCAGGGCCGAGTGATTTGAAGAAAATATTTCATTGTGCTATTGCTGGTGAATATTGCAAGAGTGATTTAAATTGAAAATTGTTTTTTAAAGTTTATTAAATTTTAGCTAAGTTTCAATTTATAAAAGTACAAGTCTGAGTAGTCAGGCTGGCTGGTGAGTCAATCTCACATATATCTGATTCCAATTTTGGTCATGTAAAACATGAGCATAATAGGGCAGGCTAACAGTAAGATGTCAGTAGTGTGCAAGGTCTTCACTGTGAGTAAAGACACATTTACGTATTTATTTAAAGTAAACACAGGGGGAACACTACTGTGAAAAATGGTGGTTCAGAAGACAGATGGCCTTTACCCAGCTGAACATGGCTATTTTAAAGAAGCTAACAAAAGCCAAGTGGCTAATGCTAACGCTATCCAGAGCTCAGAGCCAGCCAAAAGCTAGCAGCCTCAGTATGAGTAAATGATCAAATCAGTTTGGAGGAGAATTATGGTGACAGGTGGGAAAAAAAAATAAGGGTCAAGATCCTTTTATCTGGTGAATGTATAAGCCTAGTGGAAAATAATTGTTTTCACTGGTTTTGTTATATAAACCTAAGGTAAGCTAAGGTAAACTAAATCAGGTGAAGGTGGATTTACAGCAGCTAATTTTCATATTTGTACCTATCCAGTAGCAGATTACATTATTTTCAGTCGTACAAGATCCTTTAACTTACTGCAATTTTAGCAGAACTGTATTTTGTGTATATTTACACTTTTATATTCACTATTTTATTCTGTGGAATGAATGAATGTAAGAATGTATGTTAGTCTGCTGAAACGAAAGCTCTACTCCAATGCCTAAGTATAGCGGCAATAAAGAAATGTTTATTTTTCTTATCTTATTATCTCTAGCTTATATGTGCTGTATGTGTGTGTATATATGTAGTTCTTGAAAATCAGAATAGGCAAAAATCGGTATTAGCAGGTTGAAATCGCCCAAGAAAATTGGAATGAGTGCATATCTACCAATTTGTCTTACCAATTTATCCCATTGCCAAATAACATTTAACTATACTCCTGATCTATTCAAGCAGTCGTCTGTTAAACTGCCTGAAACTCTTTTATAACAGCTTTCATTTTACAAACATCTATTTTACTTCAATAAATGGTTTGATTTCACTCCTCATTGTTTATCCTCTACTCCCTTCTCCTTGTTTCCTCCCAGCATTTCTTCTCGCGTCATTCTAAGCGATCAATAATCAATGTGC
Organism: Tylochromis polylepis; assembly: GCA_015107715.1. Classification (NCBI taxonomy): domain Eukaryota; kingdom Metazoa; phylum Chordata; class Actinopteri; order Cichliformes; family Cichlidae; genus Tylochromis; species Tylochromis polylepis. The sequence goes on from VVHJ01045767.1 coordinate 14,618, forward strand.
GTATCGTGCCAAAGACAAGTCACCTGCTTATCCTCTTTACAGTGACTGAACAATAGCCAAGCCTTTATCAACACGCAGCGAAGCACTCGGCGATCTACCCTCTTGCTTGCTGGCTTAGCAGAGCTTCACACTCGGGGGACGATTTCCTCTCCTCCTGCTGTTTCTTTTCCCTTCCTTTAACAATCCCTCCACCCAGGCTGCTTAACCACGCTGCCTTCGAGTCATTTAGATTTCTCCCAAGTGGTTCAAATTTAGTTTGAACTTACAGGCTGGTTTAAACTGATGAATAGCTTTTATTGAACATGAATAAATTTAGGGATTGAGATTAGTCAGCTCCTTCTCTCTGATGATGTGAGTCCGCCAGAGGATGTGCTCAGCATTAAAAAACTGCACCGAAGGAAACAAAAATGTACACATCTTCGACTAAAAGACGTGGGAGGGAGGGTTTGTTCTCTGTGCGCTGGTAGCTGGGGATCATGTACACCTTCTTATGGAAACACTAAGATGGATAGTGCATAAAATTTATAATAATTGCCTAGGATTACTGTGTTACTGTCCTGGTGTACTTCAGATATTTCCTTCGGTTTGCAGTCAATGTCGCAGTTCTTAATCTCTGGTACTTGTGTTGTCTTATCACTGATGTCAATCTTCTTCCTTGTCCATAACCTATCACTATTATTTAGCCTCTTCAAAATTAAAGCCCCTGACACAAATCTCCCCCAGTGTGAGTAATATCACTGCCACTGACCTTCCCATCCTTCAAGTGGCCTGCGCATTGATCGATCCTGCTGATGGCCTCGGTGCTAATCTTCCAAGGGACCGACAAGAGGTGACGGTATTTCACCGTTCAATCTGATGCAATTACCCTCAAAATAAACACATTTTGGATGGCAGCTGACCTTCCAATGAAGGAAGGGAGGTAGGTGGAATGTTTGTGCACTTAAATATGCCTATGTGAGGGGCGTTATCCATCAATCAAGCTGCATCCTAAAGAAAACACATCCTGTGTAAAGTGTCAAAGGAGAGAACAGTGGCTCTTTTATATTCCTGGAAAGACTTTAATGTCCCACAAGGTTTAAAACAGCTAAGTGCTACTATTTCACCAGCCATTTCCTAATCATTTTTATATGTGACTCTAGATGAGAACCGTTCAGGTCATTTCACAATAATAAGAACTAAGAAACAAAAATTGCCACTGGGAAGAATATTACAACAGTTAAAATGAAAGTAATGTGATGAGAACCCATTTGCTAAATTGAATAATGAAATGTGTTCCAATCAGTCTGCATTTAAGCAAGAGTAAGGAGAGCATATATATTATTATTTTTACTTTCATATTAAGAGTGACCTAGCCCTTGTCTTTGCCATAGGGGAAAATCACAGTAGACTGTAAGTACGAAACCTAAGAACTAAGACATTTTTCTCCAGTTTTCAACAAGTATTCCACAACATATCTTTTAGAGACATCCTCTACGTGACTCTACAACCAACAGCACAAGGAACACCACTGAGAGAAATCAATAATCAACAATAAGGGAGCTGAAATGACATTTCTAAATCATTCTGTGTGATCAGAAGTTTAGGAGTTGCCCGTGCTTGTGCATTGAATATAAGGGCTACTCCAAAAACTAGGCAATGTAGTTAATACACTCATTGGTCACTTTATTGGGTACAGCGTTCTAGTACCAGGTTGGACTCCCTCTTGCTTTCAGAATCGCCTCAATTCTTCATGGCACAGATTTTGGTCCTTATTGACATGCTAGCATCACAGTTCCTGCAAATTTGTCAGCTGTACATCCACCACATCCCGAAGGTGCTCTACTGGATTGAGATCTGGTGACTGTGGAGGCCATTCAGGTACAGTGAAGTCATAGCCATGTTCAAGAAACCAGTTTGGGATGATCCGAGCATGATAATGATGCGTTATCATCAGAATATGTGGATGGACGTAGTCATCAACAATATTCAGGTATACTGTGGTGTTTAAATGATCATAAGAGGCCCAAGCAACGTATTTCTAAGCTTCTATTGACCAATTTTAGAGTACACGTGTAAACTGTATCCTCAGTTTTTGGTTCTCAGCTGACAAGAGCGGCACCTGACGTGGCCTTCTTCTGCTGTAGTCCATCTGTTTAAAGGTTCAGTGTTGTTGTACATTCAGAGATGCTCCTTTGCATACCTTGGATATAACAACTAGTTATCTGAGTAACTGTGGCCTTCCTATCAGCTCAAAGCAGTGTGCCCTTTTGTTTCTCTAACTGCCTTTTATTTTCAAGAGCTTTCAGGTGCCCAGCAGTGCAGAGGAAAAAGTATGGGCCTCGTGTCTGTGTATTCTCTTTGATGGACATTTTGCCTAACCAATATTCTTCCCTGCCACTTCCATGAGATAATATTTCCAAAGCGTGACAGCTGAAGCACAATTCAGTTGCAAACTTACCATCCACCTTGCTCTGCGACTGCCCTTTTAGAAGTGAACCCAATACACAACTGAACGTGGCGAGATGGGCATCTGCCTGTCCAGATGCACTATAGCACCCTGCCGGTTTTAAGCTAAAGGGACAGCGACAAGCACTTAGCTGGTCCCTCAGCAACCAATCCCATTTCCTTCCTCTTATCTAAAGTGACAAGAGGAGTTTTCCAGCCCTCCTTTGCCTGAGGCTCATCCTGCATTATCTCCCAGTGTACCGGCACCACTAGCTATCTCGTGTCCCTGATTCCCTGCGTCTAAAAATATGCTAAAAAGGATGATGGCATTGCTAGAAATTCAGGAGTGTGAGCCAGTTGTGCTGCATGGATGTTTTTCAAACTACCGATCATATCGCAGGATGATGGACTTGGAGCAAGTGCATGCTTAGTGTATGTGGAGCTCTGCGGAGGCCCATTTTCCTGTATCTTATGCCATGTACTGCATTGCCCTTCCCACCAAATGGCTGTAGTTACCCATCCGATAAAGAGCATGTGTGGAGAATGCAAAGCGACAAAACATGAACTAAAGCAGACACCCTAATGAGATATTGATTGCCCACACTGATGTTTACACTTTTGCCTGTCTAATGCTCTCTGAGTCCACCAAAAACAATCAGCCATCTGTTTGAGCACATTCTGAACTCTGCTGTGCAATTTAGATGCATCAGATGTTAGAACGAGTTAAAGTCCCAGTTTTGATATGTAATTCAGCTGGTATATCTCACAGATAATTAATACAATTTTACCTACTTCTTGTACTTTTATGTACTCCCACTACACGTAAACAACCTCAAACAGCTAAATGAATATGCATGTGGGCTTTTTTAAGCAGTTTCACACTGAGTGACTCCGCCGTAGCGATGCTCACACAACTAAATGTGACACTTCACGTACACAGTACAAACTGTACCCCCCCCCCAAAAAAAACAAAACAAAACAAAAACAAAACAACAAAAAACACGAAAATGCACGATTTTTAGCTGTTTTGACAAATCTGTAGACTCAAGGGCTACAAGCACAAGAACAGTTTCTCCTTGAGAGACGAGTCTGAGAAGACCACGGCAGTCTTAGCCCTTGTCCTTGTGTTTTTTTCTTCTTCTTCTTCTTTACTGCTTAACACCAAACGGTGCCTTTTTTTATTGAGTTCAATTAAAACGTGTGTTAATTGTGAATAAAGCCCCAGGGCCTCAATTCATTCGGATAATATTCATTAGCCATGGTTTTATACTTTATAGCTCATGAATGCAAAAACAGCAAATGATTGAAACTAATTTTTGTTCTAAACAACAAAGGAATGCTCACCCCGAGCTCCCTGTTGTTTGTGAAATGGCCCCACTGCCTAAAGTAAAGGCTGAGAGCTCCCATATAATGAACCCAGGAAGCTGCTCTTCTTCAAAATCAATAGTGACGAGCTCCTTTAAAACTCTCAACTTTGAGCCTTTGATGCCCGAGAATACATTACTGCTGTTAACTAGGGCTCCCGTCCAGGCAATAAGCATGCAGCTCACTCTGCAGGCTCCATTTGCACCCCTCCCCTCCACATACACACACACACACACACACACACACACCCAAATCCACCACACAGACTTCCACAACTGCTTGTTATACCACAGCCGAAGCCTACAAGTTGCTTTATTTATCACCCTGATCATTCTCGCTCAGCAAATTTATCAAATGTTACAGTTTTATGAAGGGTCATCGATAAATCCGTGGACTGGGCATGACAGTATGAGCTGTGAAGCATAAAGCTCTGGGCCTTCTGAGCACTACATCACCGCACAGCTCCGCCCCACTCCGTGAGCCATTTAAACCATTTCGCGCAACGCACAGTCTTCATAAAGTCGTCAGTTCTCATCTAGAAAAATATTACGGCGAAGGCCGCAGTGATAATACAGGAAAATACAGGTTTCGGAGGTGTTTGCACACGATTTCATTCTGCGTGCAGATGTTCCCGTGTGTTTGTGAAAATGTAAGGAAGAATAAATGTTATGCCGCTGAGTGGTTTTGGCCCCATGAACTCCACAAAAGCATCAAAGCCGGCTTGAATTAAAATCCACCCAGCTATAGGCTGCTTTTTGCCGCTCTGCTCATATTCACAGTCACACTGCAAACTGCCTCGGCTGTCAAGTGCAGGTGAATTTAACATTTGCTTTTAAGTATTTGCCCACGTTTCTCTGTATGTATGTGTGTGTGTGTGTGTGTGTGTGTGCATTATGAATTGTGCCAGCAGTCTTCTCCAATGCACTACCCATCACTGTCACATCCCGGGCCATAATCGTATATGCGTTGGGCTTGTTAAGCACTTTCCCACATTCTTTGCAGCACCAAATTGCAAATGTAAAGAATTAAATTTGAAGCAAAAAGAAAAGAAAAGCTTAGATTTTCGCCTCACTCTTCGCCATTTACTAATTGGTAGCACTGTGTGCACAGTGAGGACCAGGAAGACCAAAAAAACAGAGGAAACAGTCAAGTTCAGACTGTGAGAGGGAAACAAACGCTGGATAAGACAAGCTGACAGTGAAGAGACAATTCCCATGAGTCTTTTCTTTCATTTACTGATACAAAGACTTTAAATGGTGTACTGAATCACTTTTATGACAGAGGGATGGTAATTTTAGCAACAGACTGGCATGTGAGTATTTAAAATAGTTCACTTAACCACATGTGTGCAGTGACTCAACTGCACTATAACACATTTTTGCTTAACGGGCATAAATTACATCTGTATTACTCGCATAAATGCATCAATGTATTGAAATCCCGTGCACCGGCGCAGGCTGTAAGCCTTTATATAGTTTTAAGTGATGTATGCGGCTCCTGGCCTCATGGCATTGATTGCATAAAGGGACGCCTGTCCCCAGTAGTGATATGTGTGAGATTACGTCTGTGCTGCACAGCCCTTAAGAGTAAGTGTATTATACGTGTTAGGTCTCATGTGGGAAGACACAGGAGCACAAAGCTATTTATACAGATTATCACTGAGAATAAGGTGCGAAAGGGGACATGCTATATGTAAGATTGACTGATATACTGTCCAAAAACATCCAGGGTTAATTTAGGTCATATATTTAAGTGGAAATTCCAGAAAAGACAGATGGTTCCAGCTCAAATGTGCCCACTTTTTGGGTGTTCTTTCTTTGTTTTCCATCGGTTCAGATTTTCTGCAACTGACTCACAAAAGCTAACTTATGTGTGTTATCATGCAGTTATTTTGTGTATAGAATCATAGCCAAAGAAAAGAGTGCATTAGTTTGGAATGGAGTGTCTGCATTTAGTATGACTGTATGGTTATTTGGAGCGCTTGGTGGGTTTAGCAACACCCACTAGATGGCTGCATATAATATCAAAGATCTTAAGAACTGAAACCGCATGCCGTGTGTTAAAAAGAATCCTTTGGTAGTGCTCTCTAAGTGTGGTGCAGTGGTGACTATCACGAGTTGTCTTCTGATCTCTCAGGAAGCATCTTGTAGCACATTAATTTATTATCCATTGGCCCTCTCCCAGAGCGATGAATGCCTGGCACAGACATGACCCACTTGTGTAGTTTTCTATGGGCCACGTTTGGCCTTTCCTGACAGTGTTGAGTCAGGGTGAGGCTTAGCACAGCAACAGGCCCACATTATATGGCTAAGATGTCAGATATGTTCTGACCTATGGGTACTTGACAGGGAGACAGAAGTAGCCCAGAGCCACTGTCTGGGTTGTGTCTGACGGGTGGCTGTGCACCTCATACTGGGTAACACTAAATCTGACAAGCTTTTTAGTTTTCAGATGCTTAAACTTGTTCTCCTCCTGTGGCGGCTTGTCATTTCTGGTCACATTTTTTGCTAACACTTTATAATACAGCCTGCAACTATAAGACAAACATTAAAAACAAGATTTGTGACTACAAACAAACACCGAATAATAGAACATCGCTCATGCACATCAACGTAATGCTTATTAAATATAGATGGAAAAAAACCAAAGATATAAAAAGCCAAAATTAATGGAATCCATAATATAGCCTGCACCCTGAAAAGTACTGCGTATCTACGATGTAAGATGGGAAAATATTGGTTGATCATCTGCAAAATTACAAAGAAATTATGCAGAACTTAAAATTACTTACAGTAATATTTCTGTTCCCTTTCTTTCAAAATACCCAGAGGTTAGGTATTACTTACTTATGCGCTACTTAAATTTATGTAATTATTTATAATTATTTCGTCTTTCCTTAAAAATACTTTAACTTACGCGGTACTTAAAATTACTTGCAGAACAATTTGTCTCTCCTTTCCTGTAAAAGTTATGCAACACTTAAAATTGCTCGTGCACTACATAAAATTACTAACACACTACATTACTTACAAACTACAGTATAATTATTTCTCTGTCTCCTCTAAAACATAATATTTGTGAGTAAATTTAATTACAACATCATTTCAAATAAAATGCACTTGAATTACATTTCATTACAGGGAAGGTATGCGCTTAGTTGTGTTCCGTATTATAAAGTGTTATCAATTTTTTTGATGACCTGTTAGCATACTGCTAATATGTTTAATTAAAAAAAAAAAACAACTTTGGGTCTGAATGTGTAAAATAAGTTTTTTCTTATTACATCCGTGTTCAGGTCTGCTGTGAGCCGTACAGAGGTGACCTTGATCAAGACTGTGAATTCTTCTTTGCTCGTTGTTAGTCTTTCTAAATACTGTAAGTGTGTAAGTCTTACCTATGAGATTGTCTTTTGGGAATTGTGCTAAATCAAACATTATCATTAATTTGAATGTAATTTTATATGTGCCGTTTTTGTGTTTTCGTATCACTTAAAACAGTGGTTCCCAAAGTGGGGGGCGCGCCCCCTGGGGGCGGCGGGGGGGGGGGGGGGAAGAGGCGGGGGGGGGGGGGGGGGGTGTTCAATA
>VVHJ01045774.1:0-10111 GCA_015107715.1 Tylochromis polylepis
GTACTACAAGGTCATTAAGATAAGATGGGGCCTGATTATTTAAGACCTTGTATGTGAGGAGCAGGATTTTGAATTCAATTCTGGATTTAACAGGGAGCCAATGAAGGGAAGCCAATATAGGAGAAATCTGCTCTCTCTTTCTAGTCCCTGTCAGGACTCTTGCTGCAGCATTTTGGATTAACTGAAGGCTTTTTAGGGAGTTTTTAGGACATCCTGATAATAATGCATTACAGTAGTCCAGCCTGGAAGTAATAAATGCGTGAACTAGTTTTTCAGCATCACTCTGAGACAGGATATTTCTAATTTTAGAGATGTTGTGCAAATGGAAGAAAGCAGTCTTACATATTTGTTTAATATACTGATGTTAGGAGCGCAGCAGCCTTGCAGATGTCACGTATTTATTCCTTTCTCTTCTCTTAAAACAGAACTGGTCATCCCTGCCACAGGAAATGTCTTCTACGCTATGACGTCATCTAGTGTTGATTTCCTGCTAAGAAGGAAAGACGGGAACTCCCCGTTTGGCTCGCATCCGATCAGCACAGAGACGAGCGCCACTTTTCCTCGAATCAAGGCCAAGGGGAGGAGACTGGTCAGGAATCTTTTTTGACATCAGATTTTTGTCTGCTTTGTCTACCGAGGTGGATTTCTCTGACGGTCCCAATGTGAATGCAGAGTGAGCTCTCACAGACAGCAAACGTGGCCTTCATGGTGCAACACAAAACCTACACATGCCTTCCTCCTGTGCTCCTGCCAAGCTCACCAAAACACCAGAAGACGTCTGCTTGTGTTTCAGTCAACATCTCCTTACTGGAACGTGTGGCAGATATTTCAGAACTCCAGCTGCTGTGTTCAACAGAGCTGTTTGCACTTTTCCAAGCACGCATTACTAATTTACATCCCGAGGACGAGCAGCGAAAGCCTTTAAGTGTACCTTTGGTACTGGCTCTCAAGGCCCTGTCAGGTAGCACTTGATGCTTTTTATCATTACAACTCACAGAGTTTTTTAATTGCTACAAAACACCAAGAAATCCCTTGTTGTCTTGTGCCTCATCTGTGACTGACATTTCCGAATGTAAAAAAGATTTAATTGGTTGGAATGTGCTTCTGTGATTACCCAAGATGCTGTTGAAGGACTTGAAGTGTGTTTTTGGGGGGAAATGAGATTTAATGAGATCTGAATCTGAATCAAGACAGTGCAAGTGCATCATTGTAGCAAAACACTGGAGCTTTTCAAATGAGACATATATGATTTGTATATATTTATATATTTTGTATGTCTGTGTGATCTCAGCATTGTGTGACAGGTCCACGTGTGTCAAGTAACTGTTTCATCAAGGAAAAATCCTTAAAATAACTGCAAGAAACAGTCTGACACGTCCACAGACAAGGAAGAATATTTCAGCTTTTACTCATTTCTTTATAAACTTAAAGCAGCAATAATCAGGACTTTAACACTGAAACGAATGAGTCTGTTGTAAACTGTCAATTTATTAACAGTTCTGAAGCTCTGCTCAGTTTTTAAGGCTCTTTTAGCTCATTGTTTTGGTTTTACAGTCAGAAATACCACCTTGTCGCAGCTGTCATCAACAGATATTACAACAGCAGCTCTGATTGGTCATCTTTTTTACCTGACTAGAATACTCATGCAATTGTGAACCAACAGGTGAAGTCAGAGAGCCACATAATTTTCTCAGGAGCTGCTGGAGACCAAAGTAAACCTCAAGGAAGGCCGATAAGGACTCATTTAACCAAGTGGACAAAATGTATTTGCAAAGAAATTTTTACAGTGTCATCCTCCCTCAGCTGGACGTGAATGTACACGGCTGCGTTGCTACGTTACGGGGTGATCAGATATCACTCAGCCTCTTAAACCTCGCGGATGAAAACTGATTATTGCAGCTTTGAACTTTAAGCACTTTTAAAACATACAGCTTTGCTTTATTACTAGAAAGGAACATAAGTAAGAGAAAAACACTGCCATTGTTAAGTTTAAGGTTTTTCAGGTCTGATACTTTCAACAGAGCATAAGCTAAACTTAATTTATGCAGATTTTCCAGTAGCTCAGCAGGAGTCCATCTTCACTGCAGTTTACACAGACCGCAAAGCCTCAGTTCGAGTGTCATGGCTTCAATCTTAACTTCAGTGTATGTTTTTAAACACGGAGGCTCTTTGAAACAAATCTTGTGACCTCTGGTCGTCCCGGCTCAGTGCTGATGAGGCTCCTTTTACCGGCCGAGGCACGAGCACTGAGGGGCCAGGGAGAGGATTCTGGGTATTAATAAAAGATGTGCAAGCATGATGCCATGCTACAGATTGTTTTAGTGCCTTTCTCTGCTGGGTGCTCACTTTCTCATGTTTGCATCAGAATGTATACAGTCCACATGGAGGAACTGCAGACAACTCCAGTGCTGTGTAGTTCCACATCAAAGCTATTTATGCACTACATACAGTATGTCCTATTTTTGTGGTAATAAATTTACTTTTATATGAATTTTAATTGTTTTTGACTGATGTTCAGTACCGAGATATTTTTCATGCTGCTGAGTATCCCATAAAAAACAATTAAAGTTGTTGCTACTTGTCAAAAATATGGCATTTCTGTTTTTCTCATGAACGGTAAACAAAGGAAGGAGGATGCAGATCAGTGACTAAAAATACACCTTTCTCTTCGTATCTTTATTCAAATTCAAGACAACCAGTGACAAGACAATCTTCAAGCACAGTCAGGGTCAGAATTAATGTATATATGTGGAAAAGCATAAAATCTAAATGCTGGAGAAGCATACACACTCATACAAGCCCGGTTAATGATTCAAGTGTCTGTAATTTATCATCAGTGACAGATTGTTAATTAGCACAATCATTCCCACATTTGATTAAAAAGAATCAACCAGCAGGCTTGAAATTCTCCCTGAGAACAAACCAGCTAATGTTTAAAAGCAGAAAATGTCAGTGAGTGAAACGGCACTCATCCCGTTCGCACCAGTGTCTCTTCAGTTTCTCTGAAAACAGTACCCAGAGGTTGTAAAGATGCTTGAACCCACACTTTCCTCTAAAGTGCCACTTTTGAGGTTTTTGCCTTTTACAAAATGAACATATTACACATAACTATCCCAGCTACTTCTCCAACTCCAGAAAATCTAAACTTATAAAGAGAAGAACGCAATAACCCTTGATAACCGCATGAAATCATACTTAACAGAGGAACAGGTAAAATGTTCCCAGTGAGTGTCTGTGACTGATGGCAACTTTATATTTTTGCTAAAGTTGGATGAATAGATCACTTCACTTGAGTTATATGTCTATTTCTCTATTAGGTGTGAGTGATGATTGGCTTTAATGTGTAATGTCACGACTTCTAGTTACACCTACATTAGATACAGATGTTGTTTGGGTTTGTTTTTTTTTGTCACTACGAATTAAATCTGAAATAAAAAATAACACCCACACGTACTTGAAAGTCATTGCTATTTACTGTTAAATAAATTGTTTGAAGATGGACTTTAAAGATTGAAATATTTGCAATGCTGTTTATTGGCATCTTACTGTCATCCTATTGATCACTGGATTAGTGTAAAACTACTGGCAGGAATGTGTTTAAACTAAAAAACTGAAACTGTCTAAATTTTAAAAGCTAAATATAGTTTGATTTCAAACAGATTTCACTAGATCTGAACAGAAATCTGTAACAAATACATTCACATAAAACCCCCTTTGCGTTATAGTTTTTCACCCTTGTAACTCATCATGCCCAAGCTGACACATCTGGCTCCTGCAGACGCTCAGCACTGGCCTGTTTCTCCTTGACAATCCTCACAGTCCAGTGCTGCTGTTCGGTAAGCCTTCCACACCACCGGATCACGCTGACACACTGTGCCTCCGCCCCGCTTCTCCTCAGCCTCATCTCGGTTTATGTCCCCCACACACACCCAGCCTCCACCAGCCCCAGTCTCACTGGGGCTCACCGCCCATTTGGAGTGGTCCTGGCTGGTCTTGAAGGAGAACGTCTGCCCAGGGTTGATGAGCTTGATGTTCAGGACCTTCCAGTCCTGCGAGCAGTCGGAAGGAAGGATGCCCGGGGAGCGAATCCAGAACTGGACCAAGAGGTCTGACTGGAGGGTGGGGGCCACCCACGCATGGTACAGATCTGATGAAGGGGACACAAGATGGATGGGAGAGTGTTTTGGGGTTGTTTTTTGTTTTTTTTTAAATTGCCAGTAAACAGTATGAATGCTCTAAAAAAAATTCAGGGTCAACAAGAAAGAAAAGGATTAGGGTTAGAAAAGAAATTAAAGTTAAAAAAAAAAAAATCACAAAGTGAAACTTGATATTGGATTATTTCTAACCACATTTCAGCTCAAACATAACCACTGATGTTTGAGCTGAAACAAGATGGATTGTTGCCAGCACAGATTTTAGACTGCTTTTATTTCTGTGAAGCTGTACCGTTGTCAAAAGAGGCTCCTTTGGCAAAGCTGATGAAGTTTGTCCCACCCTTTGAGGTGAGTGTCACGCTGCGATTGGACACAGCTTTGGCATGTGGAAAGAATTCATAAGTCCGATCTTTTTTGTCACAAAGAGCAGTGAGCGAAGGCACCTGGGATGCCAAGGACTCCGGGATGCTGCAGTCATACACATTAGGCTGATTGATCTCCAGCTGTTCTCCTGTGGTGCAAAACAAATTAGATTTAAAGCAAACCACACCCTATAATAACATCATCCTTTAAGTAAAGCAAATAAGAAGCACTGCACTGGTGACACTGGTCCAAAGCCATCTGAAGAACTTGTACTGGAACACTGTGCACAGTAACATATAACTAAGGTATAATCTAACTGTACATACAATTAAGGAAGAACTTTAACGTGTCTTCCTGTTTGACGCCTGACGTAAAGCAAATTAAAACCATAATCGGATCTCTGTTTATGTCACACCAGACCAATATATACAACTTCAGTTCCAACAGAGGTAAGACAGGGCTATGTTTATTACTGTGTAGCATTCCCTTGTCTTTTAACAACCTAAACACTGAGACGAGCCGTCGCTGCACTTTTTGAGAGACTTCTTCAGAGAACAGTTTCCCACTTTGTTTCAGTCTATTTTAAATGAGCTGTGAGAAAATGGAAGAGCTTCTGAATCTTTGCACTTGTAGATGTCACGATACAATGTATTCGCAGACAATGACTTCAGGAAGTGTTGTTAAGCCAATGCAGTGATATCTATGACAGACTCTCGCCTGATTTTAATGCAGTGTTGCCCGGGGGGCCCACAATACTGATTTTCTTGTCCCTTGTGCAAATTTCTACAGATTCTTGGAATCGTTCGATGACGTTATGTTCTGTCGATGATGAGCTATCCAAAGTACTTGCAATTTTACTTTGAGGAACAATCTTCTGACATTGTTGCACAATTTGTACATGCACTTTTTTTACAGATTGGTAAACATCTGCCTCTCTAAGATGCTCTTTTTATACCCAATAATGTCCCTGACATGTTCCACAAGCTGTTTCTTTTTAGTTCCACTTAGTTTTTTCCAGCCTTTTATGGCCCCCATAACAAAATGAGCTAATATTTTTCATGAAACAGTAAAATGTCTCTGTTTAAACACTGAGACATTTTGTTTGTTTTATTTGTGCACACAGGACATAACGCAGGAATAAAGATTATTGGGGTAATTTAGAAATTGTGTCACTGCATAGCTTGTTGAGCAACACAACTTTCACTTGGTTGTTATTTATACATTATCGCTTATGCTCCGCGCTGTCTGCGGCGCGTGTAGCAGAGCACCGCCATCACGCAGAGTTAAGCAGTATCTTCAGTTTGTTATTAAAAATTATTTTCATACGCCACCAGTTTAAGTATTGCTCTGACTTTACTTTTAGCTGAATTTTAAATTAAAGCAACACAAAAGTAAATCGGAAAATAAAAATCTTGCTCGCTCCTTTCAAAATAAAAACCAAAGCAGGGCATACGGCAGCACTGAAGAACATGTGAAAAACTGGACTTAAGAGAGGTTGAAAATGGCATATTTAGCCACAATAGCGACATAATGGCGATGTCTGCCAACTGGTCGACTACTCTGGACTTAATCCGGACTGAAATTCTTTCACGACTATCTGCTGTTTCCAAGCATTTCTGGTGAGATATTAATAGCATTCAGAGGATAAGTTCTTCAGAGTTTGGTAATCCTCTGACTTTTCGTCCTGTCACCATGAGGATGACATTTTTGGTTTTAATTAAAACGTCTTGACATTCAAACGACTCTCAAGATGAATCCTCTGACACACCTTCATCTGGCACAGACTGCAGAACAGAATTTTATTTGCCTAATACTTCGGTTTAAGGCCAATTACCCACATATGCCAGCTGATATTGGGATCCTGGCTTAATGAAGAAAACAAGTTTCTGACAACTGATAAATGACTTAAATACTTAATGTTTTAGCACAAAGTGAAACATAAGTAGCGCCTCGAATGAAAAAAAAAAAAAGTAAATAGCTTAATTAAAGCATTAACAGGAAAATAATTCTGGCAACATAATAAAAACATTATAGACAGCAGTGTGAAATCTCAATTTTTCCAAATTCATGCTGCAATGTGCTTTAAAATGAAAACACGATGAGGTTGTGCTCACCTTCTGCTATTTAACCCTGCAGACTGGACACTGACACTCGCAGCATGTCAGCTAGAGAGACGAGAATCTGATCAAGCAAATCCCTGCTAGAGTGTGAGGGCCAGTATCTCTATGGTTACATACCTCAGTTTAATTACATTACCCCAGGCACTGCCATAGCAACTGTGCCAACTGCTGGGTCTGCCAGGGAACTGCAGAGGCAGCCGGGTGACATGGTGATGACACCTGTTTATGCTGATTATCTCAGTTCAGGCTGTTTTTGTTGTGTCAATACCTGGGTCGATTATTAAGTACCATACTTGAATCAGCTTCTCTGGGGAATAATAATAATTGTATATACCGACACGGATTAGTGATTAAATGTGTTTAAGAAGCGCTCATTATTAGTGTGTGACATACACTGGCATAAATCAGCAGTATGTTTGAGCACCACATGGACATTTACTGTTTAGGTGACCCTAAACAAAAGGGAAATCATTACTATATAACTGTTGATGGAGGGCCGATTTTTGTCTTTTTCTTTAAGTAAACAATAGCAACCATCATGTGATCAAAAAAAGAGGCAAAATTAGAGGATAAAAATTCATCACAACGAAGAAAAAGAAGTACTGTATGCTCAAACAAAGTATCTTGTGATGGCCCCTCGGCCATCCCGGCACTGGACGTCTCCATTTTGTTCTGGTTTGTGCTCTGCTTCGTCCTGCAAGAGCTGACAGGGGAGTAGATGGCAGCATGAGCTACACCTGTGTGTTCACCTATAAAAGCTCCCTTCTTCCCGCAGTCACTCTCTGATGTGATCTCGGTGTGATCCTTGGGTTTCTTTCTTTTGCCTTCCACATGCCCTGCCATTCAACCATACATAGACGACACTATACGACTGACCCGCAGACAAGCACGTTTAAATTTAGCTGTGCTTTTGTAAATCAGTTGTGTCTACCAAGTTACCAGCTCACCTTTTCTCCTGTTCTTTGTCATAGTCTGTTAGCTGGACTGTGACAAAGAGAGTATAAAAATTGTCTTATATGTAAGACTAATAATGAAAATATACCTCTATAGTTTGAGTTGCACTGCCATTTACTTAAATATGGTGCTTCTTCTTTTTACTTTGTAGCTCTGTTAACTATGTCAAAAAAAAAATATTTCTTTTTAAATATATGTGTGTATTTTTTATTACATATATCTCTCCCTCTACATCAGGGATGCATTATCTCCTACTTCTAATATGAACAGTAAGAAGTGCTGGTATGGTGCGCTGTGTATAATACTAGTAAACCATTCATATATAAAGATGCACAATCACTAATTAATGAACTTAATTAGAAAAAGACCTATGATGTTTGATGATATTGACTGGTTGCTTTTCACTTTCCTTGTTTTCAGTCCAACAGACAGCGTTCTAATAATGGATGCTCATATTAAACATGACAAAACATGCAAATAATGTACAAATAATCTCTGTGAGAAAAAAAAACTCGGGGTTCAGACTGCGCTAAAGATTCAGTGTCAGTCAGGCTTTTTCTGAATTCTGGACTATCTGGATTCTGTCACTGAGAGGACAGAAGCCCAAACAAATAAGTTGTCCTGAAAGAAAGAGGACGAGAGCTTGACTCATAAGGAGGACAAATACTGATTTATTTTAAACTGTGAATAACGCAAAGTTACTTTTGTAGGATCCAAGAATAAAAGTGGAGCTGAATATGTCCTTTATGTGGACAAATATAATGTCTTTTTACTTTCTTTTAATTTCGTAAATGGACTGGTATTTGTATAATGCCTTTCTGTTCTAACTGAGCACTCTAAGCGCTTTTTACAGCAAGGCTCTTTCACCAAATCACACACACACATTCATATAAGCAATTTTTCTATACCTAAGCACTTTGTATAATATTCGCACAGTGGATGCATGGGGTGACTTGAGGTTTAGCTTCTTGTCCAAGGCTACTTCAACATCTAGACTGGAACAGCCGGGAAATCAATCCTTCTGACCTTCTGACTGGTGGACGGCACACTCTACCTCCTGAGCCATAGCTGTCCCAAATAAAAATACAAATTAAAAAAATGTATATTTAGGCCCAGTGGGGGGAGGTGGGAACTGGAATCCCTTTTTATCTCTATTTTATTTAGTAAATTAGAAATTGGTTGGCAGACCATCCAACAGCTTCTGTGAGCCCCAGGTTGGTCTGCAGGCCTTAAGTTAACATGGTTAAGATGTTCGGCTGATATAATAAACTACATAAACATAAAATTCTTATTCGTAATCTCTCACAAAATGCTACCACAGGCTACAACAGCTCGACTTTTTAACTACCGAGCAAAAATATTACCCTAATAAAGATATGAGATTGAACAGGAAGTCTTCAGTTCCTTGTTAATTAAAGCATATTTAGTCAGACCAACATAACTGCAGACAGGGAACAGAATATGAATCGTCATTAGCCGTCTGAACTTTCTCCTCCCAGCACTCATGCTGTGATTGCAATCTAATACCATCATCCATTTAAACTTCCTCATTAAGTGTTAACTGCATTTTTATATCAACTCTTTCTTTGCTAAGAGGCCACATGGCATGGCTCCAGTCTTACCGATGGTCTGGAAATGGTCGAGCGGGTATGTAACACAGATGAAGTTTTGCCCATTAATCTCACCGCTGCTGGGGTAATAATACTCCCCTGCCTGTTGAACAGGGGGGAACTGAGGGGTGCTGTGGACCAACCAGAAACCCTGATTTTTATCCAGCAGCACAACACCTGAGGAGCAGAGATATTAAAATAGTAAGCAAACTACATCAGACTTTTTTCCCTGAAGATGGTTAACGCGGACATTCAAATCAAAACAAAATTTATTTATCTATGCTCATTTGTTTCTGCGCATCAGAGGAAATGTAAATAACACACATTAATCTGCACTTCTTTTTTAATAAGTGGAATTAAAACATATAAATGATGAAAGAAGAACGTGAGGTTGATCATGAGATGCTCCAACAGGTTTTTATTACTATAACAAATCTTTGCCAGACTTTTTTTTTTTTGCCCCTGTTGCAGCGTTTTTAAATCTTGCTAGTATCAAATTTACAATGAACATACTGCCTATGTCTGTGAAGGTTCTCATTCATCCAGGTCATGGTAGTCTAAGGAGCTTGGAAAGAAAAGCGTCTGGACTTCTCTAAGTTTCTTGAAAACGTTTCACCTCTCATCCGAGAAGCTTCTTCAGTTCTAAGAGCAAATGGTGGAGAGTCCCAGAATTTAAAGCCTTGTGGGAGTGTCTCCCAGGAGGGTCATGGACCCCCTGTTGATCCTCTACCTAATCACACGAGCCCAGGTGTGAAAACGGGTGTGGGTCTCAATCAGCCAAGGTTTCAGGTGAACCCATTGTGAGACCTATCCCCATTCTATCATGTGATTACCTGAGGTCAAACGGCCCAGGATGTGAGTGGGCGTTAAGGCGTCTGGGAAGGGATCTCAAAACTGGATTATAGATAGC
>VVHJ01045776.1:0-32866 GCA_015107715.1 Tylochromis polylepis
ACTATTTCTGATACGCTGGCAATAAAATACTGATACTAAAACACACACACACACACACACACACACACACACACACACACAATCAATACACGAAATACAGAAAGGACAAGACCTATAAACCAATTCAGTAATCAATCAATCACTCAATCAATATTCATCCCTATCCATAAGAACTATGAAAAGGCACAATAGATGGTCAAAAGGCAACTGTATATTTTAAAAACAAAAACAAAAACAAACAAACAAAAAATACATTTAGGTGGTCATAAAAATCTGAAGAGAGCAACAACTTTCATACAGCTTACTTCCACACATAAACATTTATTCTACTTACTATTTCTACCGTTATTTATTTTAGTGTAACAGTAAGTGATATGAGTAGACTACGGGTTTTCACTGCTCTAGATCTAACTTGAACGGCACTGGATGACATTAGCACTGCAATGTGTGAGTGGACTGGGAACTGAGAGCAGAGGGGCGCGCGCAGGCACGCACTCTGAAAACGCAGTAACAACTTATTCGTGCGCGAATGATCGGCGAATTATAAAACTCTGGAATAAAGAAAAGCATGAAAGCGTGACTGGATACTGATTTAACTGGGTAAAGTATATTTCATTCATTCATTTATGTGAGGCTATGTAACGGTACGGGACCTAGTAGTTTCTCGGATTTCACTGTGCCACTGGCTAATGTTAAGTAGCTACTGTGAGCCACATATTACTATTAGCTACTAACTAGCTAACTTTACTTCTCTGCTGCTAGTGCCGATACTAACTGAGCGTTAACTACCGAAGCTAGCCTGTTTAAATTTTGCTGGCAAGTCTGTTATTATGTAGTAACAGTATTATTTGTCGGCCAAAAATATAATTTACCGCGCACGCCACTCGTAGTTGCTAGTTAGCGCTGCTAATTTGCCCGCATATGAGATCCAAACGGACACGGCACGAGCTCTGTTGTTAATGACAAGACGACCTAAGAGTGGAGACCTACAGTTCAGTTTATTTCAAACAGTAACTGGTCATTGTGCGTCTACGTCAAAATTAGTGTTCACGGCTTCTACTTACCATTTTAGCTAAGCTACCTCACGTTGAAGTGGTTACACGTGCCCAGTGCGCGTGTAGCTTGACATCAGTTATTTTAACCGCTGCAGAGAACACATTTGTAAGCCCGTCGTCCTGCTTGAGGTTTGGTGACAATTTCAGCTTCTTCTAAGAAGTGCTGGAGGAGTAAAAAGAAAAAAAGAGAGACCACTCTTATGAGAACAGCTGTGCTGTATATAGGTCGTATTTTCCTTCAAGTATTTTTAAACATTTGCCTTATTCAAATGCTGAGGACACGGACCAACGAGATGCTGTCTGCTGTGGACCATGTACGTTTCCCTACGTGTAATATATTGTGTATAATGCAAACGAAACTTCTGTAAACAACTGAAAAATGTCATTGACAAGAAGAACTACATATTTAAGTCACGTAAAATGTAGCAAAAACTCGTGTCCCGTACAAATTGTAATTGTTTGTCACCCCACGGTTT
This sequence comes from Tylochromis polylepis, assembly GCA_015107715.1. Lineage (NCBI taxonomy): Eukaryota > Metazoa > Chordata > Actinopteri > Cichliformes > Cichlidae > Tylochromis > Tylochromis polylepis. The sequence goes on from VVHJ01045776.1 coordinate 1,532, forward strand.
AATTTTGATGAATTTAAATCTGCAAAAATGTAGGTCCACAATTTGACTCCTTAGAAATAAAATTCCTCTTTAAATAGACAGTGGTCATGTGATCATCTTGGCCAATCACATTGACTACATTACAATAACACTGAATGGGCAGGAGAAGTGTGGACAATGAAGGCACCCTAGGGGCTAGGGAGTTGCGTATTTATCATCATGATTTGCTTTTATTGATAGTTATAAGGGTGTTTAAACCGTCTTGCTCAATTTCAGATTTTTCTCCCTCCATTCTCTCATTATTCCAGAGGTACCAGATGAGTGTTTTTTAGAAAACGTGGGGCTCGGTGTTCGTGTCCTGCACTGATGATCTGAAATCAGTTACTAGGTGAGTTGTTGCCATGTTTTTTTTATTAGTTTTAGGTCAGCATGGTTGTTTTGCTGCTTTGTTGATATTGCATAGCTAGAATACAGTGTTTAATTTATGATGTTTATACAGTTCACAATCTGTAGTAAAACAAGGCTGCCTGAGTCCACTGTTTGTCTTTCTGTGTATTGAGGGAGTTTTAGAGGTTTTTTTCCTCACTCTGTTTGGAGAGCGTGTTTGCACAGAAAATCCCCAGGGCCCTCTCTGTGTGTGGCTGGCACAACCTTTAGCCAGAAGGATGGAAGACTCATTCTTTGTCATTCAATCACGCTCTTTGTCATCCCCTTAATTCATGAGTGCCCTTTGTGCTAACATGCATAAAACACAAAGACCAACAAATGCTTTCTTTTCTAATTGCTCTCCATTCTCCATCTGTTTATCACCCATATTGTAGTAAATGCAGACTTGATTCTAATCATTGAAAAAGGCTTGTTTAGTATGATACTATACTGACTCGAGTGGGTTTCCTACATCCTGCAGCTCTCCAGTTGCTCTGGTTTCTGTAAACAGCAATTTGGTGGCTTTTGACCGTGTTTAGGGAGTTTCACCATCCTGAGCTGTGGAATAATAAACATGACTGTGGCCAACGCAAAGTCTGGCTCAGGTAAGCTGTAAGAGACAAAGTCCTGACTAGCCTTTTGCACAGGAACTGCAGCAGTGTTGTTTACCATATTTGACATTTAATTACCATTTGAATGGTACTGTGCCCACTTCTCAGAGATAGTTGTGTGGGGGTGCCTTTGGCTGCTTGTGAACAATTCCATTTGTTCCTTTTTATGGACAAAAATGTAGAAAAAATATGTTTAATGCATGGTTCTCTGCTAAAAAGGTTTCAGACTCATCTGTTCAGATTACATTTAAATTTTCTTGGCAATGTTGTAGTCCTCTTATAAACAAAAGAGAATAAATGACACATGTTTTTTATTGCAACGTCTTTCTTGGTGACAAGAAAGAGATTGCATTCATTTTGTTGATCATGCTAGAAGCAAACAAATAAATAATTTGACCTCTTTTTCTTTCTCTGTGTCACTAGTCACTAAAAGACAGAGCTGTTAGTGAAACAATTCCTTTGTGACCGAGCGTCCATTGCTGTTGCAATGGAAATGAGGAACGTTCTTTGAATTGGCCCATTGATTCGCTCCCCACTTCTTGTTCTTGCCTTGTCCATTCGTAGTATACTGAAATAGTTTTCCACTGGCTCTGAATTTTAATTATATTCATTACTGCTGGTCATGAGCTTGGTTTTTCACTAGCATTTCTGCCTTTGTTTTCACATAGCAGTACATTTTAGAGCTTAAAAGAAGTAAAAAGAGCAGTTGGCACATGGTTAGCTAAATCATTTAAGTTTATATATTCTTCTACAGCCATGCAACAGGTGCTGGACAACCTGAGAGACCTGCCATCAGGCACAGGAGCTAAAGATATTGACCTCATCTTCCTCAGAGGGATCATGGAGAGCCCCATCGTCCGTTCCCTTGCTAAGGTAAGTTGTGCACTCACTGATACTACTTCTGTTTGCTTGTTCTGCACTTCCTACAAACACATGCACAGACACATGTAGCCATAATCTCATCAGGTAGATTTTTCTGTTAGCTATAGTTGAGGTAGAGTAGAAGTCTGTGTAGGACAGAGGAAGTAAATTGTAGCTGGTGTTTTCTCATGTGTGGAGACGGTAGAAATGGGGAATTCATGTTTTATGTGCAAGAATTCTAACAAACTGCATCTTGTAATTACATGAACTGATAACTTGTTGTACGCCCTTTTCTAGTGTCTAAGTTTAAGTTAGTTACAAGAAATCTAGCTAGTGCAATGTAATACCCTTCCCATCATCAAAAGAGTAAAACACAAAGGTCTACTCTGTGCAGGGTTGTATAGCACAGCTTTTTTGTTTTTATTTTTATTTAATCACCACAAATTTAAGTTCATGTTGAAGCTTAAGTAAAACAGAAAACCTCTTAACATTAGATCAATCAGTTTGCCACACGAATAAAGAGGCTGACAGCATGAAGAACAAAAGGCTTACATAACATCCTGAAAAAAATATCTCCAGTGCAGACTGAGGTCATCAGGTTTGACTACCATATCTATAAATAGAACGCTTTTTATAGAAAACCTGCCACAAAAAGAAACTCGCGTCCTTATTTCTTAACAACAGTTTGTAGCTCTTTTTTTTAAAACAAATATTACACTATTTTACACAGATGGCCCATTTATCATATTAAATGGATTTGAATCCCTTGTCACTTTATATTCTGCTCTTAATTTTCCTTCATTCTTCTGCATATCACAGTGATAGTTTAACAGAAACAAAGCCCACTTTGTTCTCAGTGTAGGTGGTAAATTAATTCACTGTGAGTTTTTGTAATATTGAGTTGTCAAAAATGTTTGGATTCATTAAAATAAAATAAAAATATCAGCAAGTGGGTTTTTATGAATACCTGCTGTTGTAACCAATGCAATTATGGATTAAAATGACAGATAATATTTTTGTCAGTAAGAAGGCTGTAACAGAACAATAATGGCATGGTCCATTCTTAACGACTTGCAGCCCCATGCTTCCATGTGCAAAATATAGTCAAAAGTCCTAAAATCACAACCTTCACTCCAGTTTTCAAACCTTATAAAGTTTGTAAACTGCAACTTGGCTGGTTAGCAGAAATATAGAAAAAAAAAAACGTCAAGTGGTAATTACAGCTTTGGGAATGTAATTATGCTACAAAATCAGTTTGTAACACTAACCAAATTTACCCCATGCTTGATACAAACATTGACTTGCTGTGTACAATCTTTTGGTGGACATGCCTGTGTTTAGGCACATGAGCGTCTGGAGGAAGTGAAGTTACAAGCCGTGCGGGATGATAATGTTCAGCTGGTCACTGAGATCTTGGATGCCCTTAACAATCTGACAGATAAGGATGCTGCTGCTGCTGAGCTTGTCAAAATCCTGCAGGAGCCACACTTCAAGGTACCTTAGGTCTTATTCAGTGGTGGGCAGGGGCTTTTTACTGGAGTGGAAATGGAACCCAGAGCTGCTTCTCCAACCCCAACCTCATTTCTTATGATTTACCCATCTGCAACCATCACCTAACTGGTCTCGCTTTTTTACTCTCAACCAATTTGGTTGGAAGAGTATTGAGAGGATTCCTATGTACTGTTTGAGTAAATCTAATGATGTTTGTCTTCACTGTCTGTGACTGCTAGGGGAAAACCTATTTTTCAGCTAGTCTATTGGCAGTGCAGTTTGTCTTCATTTGTTCATCGTAATTCATCTAATGCATGTTGGGGTGCCAATAACTGTTGCAGTTTTTTCTCATTTTTCCAAGAAATGTATTGTTAAGTCATTTCTTTCTGTGTGTATTTTTCTCTTCTTCTGTCTTAGTGTTTGATAGAAGCTCATGACAAAGTGGCTGCAAAGTGCTATGAAACATCCCATGCTGCAGTTAACAGTAATTCCATGATGACGAGTTCACTGATGCCAGCTGATGCTGTCAGGATGATTGGCATCCAGAAGAAAGCTGGGGAACCACTGGTAAGTTAGCAAGGCATGGGGCAACACTCCTGTTAAGCTGCAAAGAGTTTTACACATGCCCTTTTACTGACCATCTGTTAGGATATAGTGACTCAGCCTTACATAATTACTCATCATCTTTTAGAGGAACCTGGCTGACCAACCCATGAAACTGGCCTCCTCTATGATTTATGAAGTGTGGATGTACAGTACTTTAATGACTCTTACTCCCTTTCAGGGGGTGACATTCCGTGTGGTGCAGGGAGAGATGGTGATAGCCCGGATCCTGCACGGAAGCTCAATTGACAAGCAAGGCATGCTGCACACAGGGGACATAATCCGAGAGGTGAACGGTCGAGAGGTCGGCAGAGACCCCCATGAACTCCAGGAGCTGCTAAGGGACTGCAGTGGGAGTATTACACTCAAGGTCCTGCCGAGCTACAAAGACACACCAGCACCTCCACAGGTACGGAAAAAGGAGGTTTCATTTTCTGAATTCTGAGGTAATTAATAATCTTTGTTTGGTTTTTCTGTACCCGCAACCCGGCCCTGGATGACCAGACAAAAATGGATGGATGGATGAATGTTTAATTAATAAGTTGGATGCAAGATAAATTGATTTTAATTACATTTTTCTTAGTTTTAGAGTTTTTCATCTAATATTAAGTTACAGTCAGTCATATAAATGCACCTTAATATTTATTGTTGGTATTTGATAGTGCATTGAATATAATCTGAAGTTGTGCTGTACGGAATAATATATTGATTGAGAGCTGACTGATCTCTGAACGCTAGGTTCTTGAAAACTGAGCCCATGGAGGATCTATTAATAACACCCCATACACCAACTAGGACATGCACCTCTTTATTCAATGGAGCACCCAGTGCACACACAGCAGCTGACACTGAGAAGCCTTAGGTAAAATTACATCAGAAGGCTATTGGTACTTTGTACTGAGGAAGATAAATTATCTCATTCTACTGTTAGTAAGAGTAAAACTCTTTCTGCCTGTTCACACTTAGAGTTGCTTGTGGTCCACCTCGTTCAGCCTTCTGATTTTGAGTTTTCCCTGCAGGAACTGCAAAATGTAAAATGTGCAGGTTTTTGGAATTGTATTGATTTGTTTTGGGTTTTTTATTTTAAAGTTTGGGCCAATACCAGTAACAATGTGTAAAACAAAAATTTACATTATAGCCAATGTCGGTGGCTTTTCAGAATTGATACGATAAACTTTGGCCACTCCCATTGGGTAAATACCATCTAATTTGCCAAAAGGTTAAAGGCAGTTTGCAAGGTCAGTATCAGTGAATTGTGATGTTGGGCCTGATCTGGCCCTATCCCTTACAAATCAGAGCTTAAGGGTGTGGAAAATGTGTACAAAAGAAAGAATGATGTTTACTTTCATATTGTATTTCAAAATTAAGAGTCATGAGACACTTTTAGTTTTTTTCTGCAGTTTAAAGTAAGTGTTTTAATATCATAGTACAGATTTACATTTCACCTCTGTTAAATTGCAGGTTTATGTGAAGTCACATTTCAACTACAACCCAGCCACAGATAACTTGATCCCTTGTAAAGAGGCGGGTTTGGCCTTTTCCAGAGGAGATGTGCTTCATGTAGTCAACAAGGAAGACCCCAATTGGTGGCAGGTGAGTGTGCTCATATTACTGGGAATTTATGCTTCAGGAGAAAATCTGTGCTGTAGGTACATTGTGATCGCAGACCCCTCTAAAACCCTATATGCATCTATAATAGAGCCTGACGTGCATCTCTGTAGAAGTGTAAATGCATGGTGCGTTGATGTACCCCACAATTACTGTGATTGGCCTGCTGAGTACCTTTGAATCCTGCAGGGGATTTCCAGCTACTTTTTCACTGCAGTTTTTTAATTTATTAGTGTGAGATAACAAGCATCGCCTCAAAATAAAGAATAAGAACCATAGTAATAATGTAAGATCATAGGATCAATATAAGGACTCACAAATGTCAGCAGTTCCATTGAGGGACATTGTCAGAATTATCAGAATGGGTGTGAGGGGAATGTACAAAGAAGTAGAAAAACTTGAGGGACAAATAAAAAAAAAAAAAAACTAATTACAACAAATAGTGGGTTAACCAGGAGGGGAAAAAAGTCCCAGCATTTCATTTTTTTCTGTCATGGCTGCCACCATATGTAAAACACAAGGATCTCAAGGTAGTTGATACATAATACACTACACACAAACATAAATGCTGGCAACAATGTTGGCCGTTTACATAGGCTACGTCATAGGCACTTGAGTTCACTACAGAACCCTAAAGCCACTGTTGCTCACCTTGGCGAAAGTCCTGCTCAGTGTGAGTTATGAGTCAGTTCGTAAGAATCTGCAACTTTCTAAAAAATTAATCAACCACTGAATTATTTTCTTCTTTCTATATATTTAAATCAGTAGTCTGAAGCATCTCTCAACTACTCTGATCTCCATATAGGCACAGAAAGTTATTGGTGGAGCCACTGGCCTCATCCCCAGTCAGGTCTTGGAGGAGAAGAGAAAAGCCTTTGTGAGGAGAGACTGGGACACTTCAGGTACAGGTTAGAACGACTCCCTCACCCTCTTTCCCACTGTACCAGCTACTCTTGTATAGATTTAATGATGGTTAGACTTCAGCACTAACATATGTAGCCCTAATACTTTGTGCATTTGACTCAGGGATGCTCTGTGGGACTCTAACTGCAAAGAAAAAAAAGAAAAAAATGATGTACCTTACTACCAAGAATGCAGGTGTGTATTACCTGCAGTTTTAAGATTTTCACGCTGTAATATTTACATTTTTTAAGTGGTGACCCAGTACTGACTCTGTATTGTCTTCTACAGAGTTTGACCGTTACGAGCTGCAGACCTATGAAGAGGTAGCCAGGATGCCCCCATTCCAAAGGAAAACGCTAGTTCTGATTGGAGCTCAGGGAGTTGGGAGGCGGAGCCTGAAGAACAGGCTTATTGTCGTGAATCCCCTGAGATATGGAACCACTGTCCCATGTGAGTGCGTGTGTGTGTGTGTGTGAGACATAGACCTGAGACCACCGAAATGTTCACACTTTAGTCCCACCAGGCCGCATGAAATGCCTTTTCTTACCTTCTACATTCAGTTACGTCTCGCCGTCCCAGAGAAGAGGAGAAAGATGGGCAAAACTACTGTTTTGTTACACGGGAAGAAATGGAGAAGGACATCAAAGAGAGCCGTTATCTGGAGCATGGCGAGTACGATGGCAACCTTTATGGAACCAAGATCGACTCTATCCATGAAGTGGTGGCTACCAGCCGTACCTGTATCCTAGATGTTAACCCTCAGGTCGGTCAAAGACACACACACTCAATATCTGGATCTGCTTTTCCTAAATCTTTGGTAGTGACATCACATTTTATGCCCAGGCCCTGAAAGTGTTGAAGACTGCTGAGTTTATGCCGTTTGTGGTATTTATTGCTGCTCCTGAGCTGGACACACTAAGAGCTATGCACAAAGCTGTGGTAGATGCTGGACTTACTACCAAACTACTTACGGTAAGTTTTAAGATGAAACGTTCTTAAATACAATGGTGGGATTTTACAGTGGTCGTCAGTGTTGAATGGCTGTGGCTTCCTTTCTATAAATGGGCTTAATCCGTTTTCTGTAACAGGAGAATGATTTAAAGAAGACTGTAGATGAGAGTGCCAGGATCCGCCGGGCATACAGCCACTACTTTGACCTGACTATTGTTAATGACAATCTGGACAAAGCCTTTGACAAGCTCCAGGAAGCAGTGGAGCAATTAATCATAGAGCCACAGTGGGTTCCAGTCACCTGGGTCTACTGATATTTTACCCCCCACTGGAGAGAAGCTGCTGTTGGAGCTGCCAGGCTTAGGATAAAAGGGGATTCAACACTGTGCTGCACACAAAGTAAGTGTTGGACATCAAGCCTGTGTGAATGTGGTCTCACACAAAGTTGCATCAGAGTCACCTTAACCTGAATTGCCAGATTCCTTTCTAGCACACTATGCAATTCACAACACATAGGAAGTGTACTTATTTATTGGCAAATATTTTTTAAATGATATTTTATACTCAAATGGATTGGAAGAATACTGGCACTCGTGTCAGATGCTTTTGAAAGCAAACTCAGTTTTTAATGTTACATCTGTATGTAAGATCTTTTAAGTTGTATTTATTCTACATAAAAATGAGGGCTCACTCATTGAAAAGAATAATACCTCAGTGTTACAGTTTACAGTGCATATGCGTCCAGTTTCTCATCTCATTCTGTCACTACAGACTTGTCATTCGTGTAGAATAGTGTCATATATTTGAGACCTTTTTTTCCTCCTGGAGGTAAACATTTAACTTCTCAGCCAAACTTAATGAATGGAAAACGATTTGCCAGTCACCGTATGAAGTTGTACAGGAAGAAAATTAATCCTGTAGTGTTTACCTATGGCTCTTTAACTCAAGCACAAAAGACGTTACATTAAATACGCTGACTCTGTGTCAGACATTTGGATCATGTAAGTGTTTCTGACTATTTGGTGCTGTGTTTGTGTTTTCAAAGAAAGACTTTCCACAGGACTCTCAAACAGGGTACTGCACCTCAGTGAACCATCCCTTTTGATGTGATATGTACTAAAATTTAACAGTTTTAAATAAAATTCATATTTACTTATAAAAGTATATTTTACAAGATTTCACATAAGATGTATTTTCAAATGTCAAATAAATAACTGGTGTTTTCTAATGATCCGCTGTGTTTCTTTAAGCAAACTCACTGACAAACATGCTACATTCACGCATATTGAAAATCAAAGGTGTATATAACAGCAAACGACACAAAAAGTTTAAATGTACACAAGCCAAGGTGGTGCAGAATGAGGTTTGTGCTAGGAGCGTCAAAGATCCTGAAGATGGATCTCATTAGAGAATTAATAATTTATCTGAGAGTAAAAATAACCTGAAAAGTGATTTGAGTTCAACCTTTGTGATGCTGACACAATTATATAATGTTAATAAAATGTTGTTAATGTTAATAATAAAAAAAACCTATGGTGGTTTCAGAGACTAAGCATGTTTTTCCATGGGAATTACCCAACATATAATCAGAACCAGGAGCATAATAGGTTTTGTCTATAGCGATATTGCTGCAAGTTGTGTGCCGGAGATGACCATATTTAGGTTATCCCTTCTTTTTGCACACTTAGATGTGAATTAAGTTGTAACAACTATATAATCCCATATTCCAAGGTATATATTCTACACAGAAAGGCCCCAGCTGGGATTCAAACCCGAAACCTTCTCTGCTTTGAGAGGATTGTGCTAAGCACCACACTGCCCATGATAATTTTGTAATATGGTTCATACTTTTTTTATACAATCAGACAACAGCTCAAGATCATTGTTTAATTAAAGGAAACTGCCAAAGTAAAAAAAAAAAAAAGATACAATTTTGCATATTTATTCAATTATTCACATAAAAATCAAGTTCGACTATTAATTCATATTCTTTTTTTTAACAGATTGAGTAGTCACATATGAGTCCAGGTCAAGTATTCAGTATATTTAGAATGACTTCTTGGTCATGTAGCACCAAAAAAACATGTTTTTTTCCCCCTTAAGATATTTTATTAAAATAACAAAAAAAATATTTGTACATTCCCATTTACCTAATTCCACTGTGATACTTGTTTCTGGTAGATATAAAGCGGGTTTCAGTTCAAACACCCTGAGCTAATGAGGCAAGACTTCGAATCACGATACACAGGACCAGAGGAAGATTTCCTGGCTGCTTGTTTATTTCTGCCTTCACCATGTCCCCATTTCTCCGCAGGGACACATTACAGGAGGCAAACAGATGTTCGGTCTTTTCATAGATGCCCTCTGTCAGCACAGACAACGCTTCGGCACTCAGAGGCAACTCTCCATTTCTTGATGCACACTGCACCTGGAACAGGTGTTGAGAGATTCATAAGAGACAGCTGACTTAATGTGTAATGTTTAATTTACAAAGAAATGCCTGCATAACATGTTGTTGTGCCATTTTATAAAAAAAGAGGTTTTACTAACCAGTAGCTCCAAGATCCCCAACACTGCAGGGCTGCAGCACATTTCCAAGGCAGCAAGGCAATCATTTGTCATCTCTGAAAGACAAAACACAGATGCATGATGAAAAGGAACCTGCATTAAGTTTTCAGAACTTCCAGTACATGCAGTGGGAACACTTGGCCTCTAATTGTGGATTTCTTTTCACATACGAAAGACTGTAGAGTACAACTTTTCTCACCATCCAATGCACTGATTAAGAGGTGAAGGGCTGTGAGAAGTGTGGACCGGCTTTTTTCAGTTAGTTCCCCCTGACTAGACTGCTCTAAAAGATCCAGAATTGCCTGGATGTTCTGTTTTTGAGACTCTGTTGTTTTAAAGTCACCTGAGGCAGATCCCTCATCCACGCACATCTGCTCTAGCTGAGACAGAGAAAGACACAGGTCAGACTTTAAAGCCAACATAACTGAATTTCATTATGCTACCTCCAATTTCTTTTAATGAATCTGCAGTGCCAGTGCCTAGACCTCTCTGTCCCACTTACCACATCCTGAAGTGCACTGATGGTTACCTGGTCCTGCATAAGTTTTGTAATCTGCTGCAGCAGAGCAGACCTGGTGGATGCCGGAAGAGCTGAAAGCAGCTGGAAATGATCGCTCAGTTGGTCTAGTTCTGAAGACAGAAAAATAAGGACAGCTTGTCATTCACTGTCAAAGATAAAACATTCTCCTGGAGCACATTAAAAAGGTTAAAGCAAAAACAGCATGCTGATGTAAACCACTACAATAAGTAGAAGCTAATTAAAATACTGCATGTGTATATACGTGCTATTTAAAAAAATGTAAATACACATATGCATGCTTTGGCCAGTAAAAGACTGTGAGTGAATACAAAACTATACTGAATACTTAACCTGTTTGGCTTACTCCAAACAGGTTAAGTCCTGATTCAAAATTCCATCAAATAAAATCATACAGTAAGTAAATAACTTCCATAGCAAACTAAAGAGTACACTGTACTGTATTGTTGACCTGTTAATATAGGTCAAAACCATGTTTACAAATACGTTTAACACCCTTCCGGTAAGACGCAGCAAGGTCTTGTATCTTTCAAGGCCCTTTGACTTGGTGTACAGCAGAGGTGTGGTGCTGGCGGAGCGCAACACAGAAAAAGCTAATGCCGGTTTTTGCCAAAGAGCCAAAGGATCTGCATTAACAAAAATAAACCCATGAAAGTGGATAATTTACTAACAGTGTGCTGATTTATATACAAAGATGTAGTCAGTTCATTTCAATAACTACCTCCCTAGAGCAGCGCAAATTAGTGGCTGAAAATGAGCACACCCAATGAGGGAGTCAGACGGAGCGAGTGATGTCTTAACAAAATTAATATACTGTAAGTGCAGCTTTTACTCTCTCTGACAATAGCAAGATGATTCAGATATATGAGAAGAGGACGAATAAGAATCAATATAGTTTTCATATAAGGATAAATTTGTATTTTATAAAATGTTGGTGAGGGTGTGTGGTTCCCGAGGAGCAATGATTTTGCATCATTACAAACTGTTCCTCCATATAAATCTGAAATCTGTGTAACAGCTGTTTTGTGCGATGTGTAGAGAAACACAAAACCCTTTATAGTCATATTCTGATCTGTACCTGTGTTAATGAAAATATTACTGTGGACATAAATAAAGGTACACATCACTCTTGAATTTCTTGTAGGCTGTGATGAGGCTGTTGGTACTTCTTAAAGTCAATATTACATATTTTAAGATTCAGGCATTAATCAAAAGGAACCTACATGAAAATAACTGCGTGTGCACTGCTGAGAAAAAACATGCAGAGATCTTTTAATTATGTACTTAGCTCCCTGTAGAAATGTGACTTAAAAACCTGAAACCCAGTTCTAATAACATTTCCCCCTCGTTCCCAATAAATGAACACTCCAACTATCAAAAATCCTCAAACCAAAATAAGACATGCTTTTCACAGCATTAAATTTAGTGCTAAACTGCATGCCGCAAAACCTTGTGAAGTATGCTTGTATGTTTCTCCCTAAATTTTGTGCTATCAAGGTGAAACTCCTACAAATATGTATAGGCAACAAGGCCAGCCACCAAAATATCCGTGTTCATGCCTTTCAGTCGCAAAACTAACACTGCACCTCTTTATTAAATCCCAACAGTAGTCTTTTAATACTACTCCTACTACTGCTAATAATAATATTAATAAAAATAATAATAACCTTTATTTTTATAGAGCCCTTTTCAAAGAGCCACAAAAAATTTAAGGCTCTGGTGCAAAGAGTGTCCCCTGTGGACACAGTTATTTTTACAAGTATTTGTAGGAGCGTCCCTTTTAGAACGCCACAGCGGACATTTACACGAGGAACACTGTAAAAAAACACTGAGCTGTCAGATATATCCATAACGCTGACGTTAACTTTGTGAAAAGCAGCAGAATTCAAAATTCACTAGAGAATAAGTGACAGACAGCGAGAGAGGAAAATCTCCTCTTTCATGGGAAAGAATGAAAAGGAGACAGAGAAGCTATCCATGGAGGAAAGAGCAGAATGCAATATATAAGAACTGATGAAGATCGTCATACAGACTAGCCAATCACATGCTCTCATTTTCAGTCTAACATTTGATCTCGGTTGCTCAGTTATAGTCTAATAATGCTTTGAAAATTTCCGCTGTGGTGAAAAAGCCTTAGAAAAAAATAACAACCTGATGTGCACCTATACTTGAACAAATAGCTCTACAGCTGTAGTGTGCAGGACATTTCTCTGCATGCCATCTGCTACAACCGCCTATATATCACGTGTCTTTTTGCTGGAAAAGGAAAAAAATCTGAGGCAAAAACAGTGATTTACCTTGCTGAAGGCAGCTATTGTCAGATGAATGTGCAGGAGCGCCTGAAAAACACGGCTGGTCTTTCTTTCTAGCGGGACCATCAACTTTTTCAAAACCTCCATTGGTGTCTGACGTTACACACAGCTCTGTGGAAAATGCATGTGATAGTTCAAGGAGACAACATGGATATTTCCAACAATAGCCTAGAACTGACGACGTTGATCGTGCAATTATTAAATATAACTTAGTTTATCAGTTGTTCTTGTTAAATTAACATGAAGTAATACAGTTACTCTATGAATACAATGAATAACTTCTCACCAAATTGTCCATTGTGTTTGATCTTTAGTTCTATAAGGCCATAGGCTATTGGAGTGTTGGTAGGAATCTCCATGGTAATGTCACTGTCTTTGCCCAAGCTTGCGTTCTCCTTCAGTAAAACCTGGAGAAACATGAACACTGAATCAGAACAAATGGCAACAAAATTCATCAGTGAGTGTCACAAATATTAATATAATATTAAAATGTATGAAATATATCAAAGATAACAAGTTTGACATACACAAGGTGATACCCAAAGAGCTATTAGTGGAAAACTTGGTGCATCTCAACATGGTGTGCAACGTCCTTAAAAAAAAATCTAAGGAAACTGGACCAGTGGAGGACAAAAAGGATTAGCCTCCTCAGAGCCCGGACATCGACATTATTGAAGCAGTGTGGGATCATCCTGACAGAAAACAGAAAAAAAGGCAGCCAACATCCAAGGAAGAGCCTTGAATATCCTTCAAGAAGCCTGGAGAACTGTTCCTGAAGACTACTTAAAGAAATGACAAGAATGCTTTCCTAAGAGAGTTCAGGCTGTGTTGAAGAACAAAGATGGGCACACCAAATATTGACTTTCAAGCCTGTTAGAATTATACAATCTCTGTTTTTATCTTATATATGGTATTTACATATTTGTTTGCACATGTTTCAGTAAATCACTGCACTTATTTCCCTGCAAAAAAATAAAGAAATGAAGGTTGACTGAAGACCTTGGCACAGCACTATATGTAACTAGAACATAAACAATAAATTCCCAGTTTTGATTTCTGGGAATGAAGAGTAAAACTGACTGTAGCGCACCCAAGGCAGACCCCAAGACACAGGCATGTTGTTCCACATGTTTTTATTAATAAACACGACACACTTTACACACGGTTGCTGATACAGACACCGGCTGCAGCTCTCCCGCTGCCAGCCGCACATAACACCACCAACAACAACAACCTCAGGCTGCACCGGACCCGTTTTATAGCTGGCGAGGCGTGATTGCTGATGCCGTGGAGGTGAAGCCTTCTCCACCGCACGGCACCGCAAGCCACGCCCCGCCACACTGACAATAAACAAAGGACCCAAATTCTGAAGAGGAACCAAAATGCAATCGTTTCATGCATAGTGGGCAAGATTTATTCCACTTCTTCTTAACTTTAAAATATACTCTTCTGCTTACAAAATGTAGACACAAAGCTGGCACATGCAGAACTGAAACTCATCCAGGTAAGAGCAGGACACTGGGGCTCCTGCACCATTTTAACAGTCAAATGTAATGCTTTTTAAGATTTTGTAAGGCCTCAAAAAACTATGTACTGTGTTATTTTTTTTATGAAAGCCAATTACAAATTCAACTATTTAACAGTGTAATAATCCTGAATCTATTTAGCCTAACCTGTGGTTATCCAACGTTTCTTCACATGTAATGCTCGCCAGGCAACAGGATCTGTAAATTTTGTATTTATACTTTCTGGGGGTTTTTTTTGTCAACTTAGCTTATTGACTTAATACAGGCATGTGTTTTTCATTTTTGGAGCTGACTGTTGTGTTATCAGACTTATTGCTGCTGCATTATTTAGTTTTCTTTATTTTTAATTTCAAGTAGAGTTATATGTGTGTCATTTATGTGTTATATGTGTGCAGTGCCAGATAACAACTTTAAAAACTGATAGAACCCTAAATACCAGCAACTATTTTATCAAACCAATAATAATAATCGTGAGATAATAGCCAGAGCCTGATATTTTCAAGATCATTAAAGTTAAAAAGAAAAAAAAAAAAGTCAGAAGACTCAGGGTTTCAGGCCTGACATTGTACCTTAGTGAGCTTGGGGCCACAGGTGGTCAAACTTCCTCCACACTGTCCTCCCTGCTGCACCTCCTCTATGACTGAACAGGGTTGAGTGGTCACAATACGATCCTTTACAATCCCAAATACCCGTCTTTGCTTCTCCTTTGTCTGCTGGATTAGGCGGTGGGACATGTCCAGAACCCTAACACAAGAAAAATGTACACCAACAAAAAAGGTAAGTGGTGAGTTTCACCAGAAATATTCTTGGAAACAAAATTTTATTGTGACTAATCCTACATCAACTTTTCTTGTGTTAATATTCAACCAGACCTTGTGTTTCGTGTTAAACTTTACAGCTGGATAAAGATCATTTATGTGATTTAACATACTGATCGTCAGGTGATATTTAGAATGTCTGAAACCACTTCACATGTGACACCAGGTACAGATCGTGAACCAACTTGTCTTTTGAGTCTCGCAGCAACTTCTGCATATCCACCTCCTCTTTCTTCAAGCTTCCAAAGGATGACTGGAGTTTGGATGAGTCTTCACCCTGCAGGTTAACGCTGTATTTGGAAAAATTTGCATCCACGGCTCCTTGAATTTTGTCACTAAATGTCCCACTGTATTTGATGAAATCTGTCTCAACCACAACTGCAAAAAGTAAATAAATATATATTTTTTTTTTTTAAAAAATCGAATTTCTGTGTCGAGTAAAATGTGACACATGCGGCCATTTTTGTGCTGCGTTTGTGATTTACCTGGCTTTATGGGTGTGTCTCCTGTTAGTATATCATTGAGATCAAAATCAGTGGGAAGATATTTGGACTTTTGCCAGCACCAGAAACGCCTGCGCTTCACCACCACCGTTAGGAGAGCAATGGTGTCATTCAGGCTGGTCACCGGGATCAGGGACCCCTCATCATCCACCTCCTCCACAAAATTTCTGGTAGCTAGAGCAAACATCTCCCGGCTGGATAAAGCCTGCAAGAGCAGAGAGGGGACGTGTTTACTACACAGCTACAGAAGACACCCTCATCCATGTGAGCTGCTCCTCACGACTAAACACAATACACTTCCTACTTCAGCCACTGTACTCATATCAAGCAAAAGACATAAAAGACACCATACAGCTCTTCACATTTAAAATCTCCAGGCTACACGACAGCAACAACAATTAAAGCACCGGTTATTATGGAAACCGAAAGTTCACCGCTCTGTTATTGTAAGTAAGACAAATATGTTACTTGTTTATCTGGCTACTTTTTCACCTACCGCTTCCACGGAGTCCTCGCTTTAGTGGTGAACTGGAAAAGAAACTTTCTCCGAGGTCAGACTTTTACAGGAGTCAGTTCCTCTGTGGTAGCTCAGCCTGGTTTTCTGCACTCTTTGTTTTGGACAAAAAACCCAGACACAGGCGCCGCCCTCTGCACGGTAAGAGAGGAAATAAAAAATACAGTAGAGCATATATGGCCTCTCTTCCTGTAAGCTTAAAATACATCTTAATAATAATAATAATAATAATAATGTCTAATCTATCTAATATATTTGCTTGTACTGGTAAATTGTCAACTGGATTTAGGTAGGGAGTATATATAAAATAAAGAAATAACCTATTTTACAAGTATCTTAATTACACTGCATTACTGTATCTACTGCTCTGCATTATAATTTATTCAGTCCTATTCGACCAGTGACAATATCTTATAGGACATCTTTGTAAAAACAGATGATCAGTTGTCTGCTTTCATATGCAGTTGTTGCCATCTAGCGGCTGTTTAAGATCACCCAGCAGTCTGGTGAGCCCATGTTCTCTAGTGTGGATAAAAAATAAATAAAAACTATACTACAGTGAATTATTTCAGGTTAAAAGAAATAGAAAAAAATAAGAATAAATTCAGAGGGGAATTCAAGGAGCCCTTTTGCTTAACTTTTCAAAGTATGAACATGTTTTTTCGTGTCTTTGATGCTGATGATTAATTGTAAAAATCATCAGCAAATTAACAAATTAACAAATTAAATTAACAGCAAATTAAATTAACAGCAAATTAACCCTCTCATTTTTGTATTGTAGGATGTCAAAAACACAGGCAGGCTCTAAGGATCACTAGCTGCATTTGACTCTTTTCATCAACATGACTTTCACGACATTCCTGCATTCGTTATTTATAAATGATAACCTTTACCTGTTGCAAGGCTCCATAATTGCTCATTAACCTTGAACTCTGGTCATTGCACAGTAGGATGGGCAAAAAAGCCATAAAGCCGTCAAACACATACAGCTGATTCTAAAGTGACTGGAAAAATTCACTCAACACTTGTGTAACGTAGCCACATATCTACTGTATTACTGGGCTATTCACTGGAAAGTATCATGCACAGGTTTCCATATAGATGACACCGAGATTTAACCCATAAAGCCAAGAAAATTATAAAGGGAGGAGCGCAAAAGAGCAGCCATGAGCAAAAATTATATAATTTAACAGAGGATCTTTTACCACAGTCCTATACCTAACCTTTAAGAGTTTTTACTTCACTTAAAGAATATGTAAAGTAAGAAGCAGGGCACTGGCAATGACACTTCCAGTGTGATAACGTTCCCATTCGCACTAAACTTAGTGTTTATACCCCAAATGCTTTTCATAGCTTCCTAAATGGCATTTTCGTGTGGTACTCCTGACCCATCATGTTTAAAATTAATTGCATTTTTCCTTTATGTACCAAAATTTAGAATCAGGCTATCTACCTGCCAACTCATCATCTGAGGTGAGAGGGAATTATTTCAAATGTCTAATTGCTTTCAGTGTTTTTGAACAAACAACCACAAAATACTCAACAAAAAGAAAACAATCAGAAATTTTATTTGAGCTCATGGAGCATAATTTTTGGACATTCCTTTCTTTCTTTTTTTTGGTCCCACAGCCAAGGGTCCATATAGACAATGGTGTGCTGAATAAAGTGAAAAAGATATGACTGAGTTTGCTACAGCTGCTCATAGTTGCACAATCATTCACACATTCATAGCGAAAAGCAGTAATTACTCATAACAGACAGAAAAATTACTTCAGTAAGGATTCGGAGATCGCTTGCACAATATTTTGTTAGCAAGAATTCCTTACGAAACATAGACTTTTGTTTTGTTTTTTTAAACATCTGGGAGGTACAACAAAATAAATTAAACGAGTTTGAGTACAACCAGTAAGGCATCAGGCAGATGCAGAATAAATATTGGATGTTTACACTGAATCAATAGCGTAGCAAGGCTAGTTTATCTCAGAGGTAGAGAATGTCCATGGTAAGACAACAACCAACATAACCAGTTGATCAATACATTTTAAGCTAGTGTAGATAAACTATGAAACTCTTCTTCTCATCCTTCATACAAAGGAGCTTTCCTTTTCTTAGTTTAAGTGGTTTAGCACAACATAATATGTGGAATGCAGGCAAAAAAAACAACAACAAAAATTAGCCTACTGCAAATTGAGCAACATTCTCATAATATGTTTGCATAAATGTGTTTATACAACTCAGATAAGCACTTGCTATTAAGGCAATAACTCTGATGAACTCCAGTACAGAATGTGGATGGTCAGAATGAGATACAGACATCACCAGAACCAGTCTGGATCACAGGTCACAGTAGAGGCTGTTCAGGTCCAAATGTTTGTATGATCTGCAGCACACGGTCACCACAGTGTAGGAAAATCTACATGGGCAAAGCCAGGGTCTTGCCTCAGCTCCCAGTACATGTTGTTGCTCACCCAGGTATCGTCCTGTGCCTTCCTGTGGAGACAAAAAAGACGCACAACTGTAATTAAACTGTCAACGACAGATTTAGAAGTTGTGTAACACCATTAGGAGTGAAGATGTGGTCACTTTCCCATAAGTGATTTTCTAGTGTGAGAAAGTTTTAAGCTTAGATATTTAGGGTACCTGAAAAATTTAGGCTGATGTGTTGCATTGTTCTCTTCCAGGACTCTCCGTCTGTCTCTCTGCAGCTGTTCAATCCTCTGCTTATGCTCCTCTGCAGCCTCCAACTTCCCCTCCTCCAGCAGTCTGCCAATGAGACCCAGACGCATTCATTATGCAGATGTGTAAAACATTAATCTTCCACATTCAAGCATAATCTTCACTCATGTCTTCTCATTTCGAGTGAATTTTAGGGGTTTTCCTGTTTTTGAATGGCCCTGTATCCCAGAGGGTTATTTCCAACGTGGGCATAAACAGTCTGTATACGGTAAAGGCAGTGAGCCTGTTCTACTTTATTTTATAGAAATCTATACATTTTCCTATTATTTATGACAAAATATTGAACAAAAAAGTAAATAAGCCTCCAGTTAAAAGAACTAGTTAAATAATATAACTTTGGTGCTGATTTTACTTTACCTCTGGATCATTGTAAGATGATGAGTTTGGGGTAAAAAGGAGAATACATAACTCCTGCTTTGCAGAGCTGGAAGTGGGGCAGTTTCATACTTTGATGGCAAAGTACTGAGTGCGTTGTTTTTTTTCTCCAGCACCTCAGGGCAGCAGCATTTAGTTTACAGACTTAAAAAACTTAAAAGATGAGCTAAAATTAGTTTGATTGTGATAGCCTGAAAGGATCTGATGTTGCGTACTATTCTTAACGCGAGCACTGATGTGCCTATTTTTGTACTTTTTTGATCACAAGGTGCATTTTTCAAGACGTGACTGAGATCAATGATGGTGTGGTGCTTTGGTTTTTAATTGAGCTATGTCTGACAGTCCTCTGGCAGGAAAATTAGATGTTATATCTAAATTAGTTTTTAACCTTTTCCCCCTGTATGTTTCTCACTGACATTTATTAAAATTAAGCTGACGATCACCAGACTGCGTAAGTGCATGGAAATATACTAATGTGTTTTTAAATGTTTCTCACTTTTTTCCTCTTACCTTTGGTCCACTCGTAGTCTAGTGTCTGTAGGTGGAAGCAGCAGTTTCAGGGATGGGTCCAACTCATTCAGCTCAATTGCAAACTTCGTAAAGCCATAGTACTGCTCATGGTCAACTGGCATTGCATCTACATTGTACACAAGTAACATCAACAGCATGAGAAGCTATAACAGGGAGACACATTAAAGAAAAGGGTTTGTTTTTTAACTTAATTTTGAGAGACTCTTATCATACTTGCTCTCCAGATGCATGTAGCTGAAGGCGGGTCTCCACAGAAAACCGCTTCGTGCCACTTTCCAAAGAGTCGGTGGATAACCTTTCCTTTATTATTTGTGATAGTCCCCTCCACCTCATTTACACTCGAATTCCAGTATTTGGCCTGTGAGAAGAAGAGCAGTGTGTTATAGTGGGTGAGTATGAAACACATATACACAGCTCATGACAGTGTCTCTTGCAGTCAGCAGATGTTGCTCTTGCGTAAACCATCTGATCCCCAGTGTGTTTGTGTTGCTGGGCTGGTGTGTTTAATGAGAGATGAGGATGGATAATGTGTTCTGGCATGTCTTGACTTATACTGCACAGCTTCGAGAGGTCTTTCAAGTGACGCACACTAAAGAAATTAACCTTCTCCTCTCGGCAAATGACTCCATAGTTTAAAAAAAAAGAAAAAAAAAGATTATTTGTTTGTTGGGTTTTGTTGGCATGCAGGTGAAAAACTCCATCTGTATAGATGGAAGAGCAACAGTTTGGATAAACACACTGTTTAGATTCCTCCATCAGGCAACGCAGAGGTCATATAAATGACTATGGCTATGGTAGATAAGTAATGGATAACCTGGGCAAGCAGTGGACCACTCTCTCTAACATCTGTTACACCTCCACTGTCGTGAGGACAAATGCAGAACATTTTGTCCACCTCATACCACAATACCTGCATTTATCTAATGGATTTTTATTAATTAAGATCCTTATTTTTATGATATTTAGATTTTGATTGATTGAGTTCATCACTTTTTTATTAAGCGTCGTCCTTCTTTATTGTACCTTAGTTACGTTTCTTACCTTTCCATGCTTTTGATATTATATTTACTCTATTGAGCTTTTCAGTTATTGAGTTATTTGTGCTGTCACACAGCTATTTCTAAACAGTTCAGATAAGTAAAGCAAATCTGATCTTCTCCTAGCCAAGCATTTCCAAATTTCCAAGATGTCAGTTTGATCAATCAAATGTGGGATACATAGATACTCCAGCTAAAAGCCACAAAAGATTCACTGAAGAGGTCCTGTGGCCAGACCCCACAGGACAACTGCAGAGATCCTGTGTCCATGCCCCATGGACCCTGTGTTGTGCTCTGGCAGTACAACATGGACAGGCATGATATTAGGCAGCTGGTTTTAATGTTGTTGCTGATCAGTGTAGCCCCTGAGGTTCATAGACAGGCATGCTAATGTGGAAGCCATCATTATGGCTGATTGCTTTTACAGAAAAGCACTCTGATATGAATATGAAACAAGACTGTTGCCTCACAGTTGCGCACCTTTTCATAAACTGATTTGTGACTACAATATATTTATCCAACATGCTTCCAAAGCCAATTTGGAGAAAAATCAAAGAAATCCTATTTTCTATTTCAGAAATAATTTATTTTTTGTGATCCTGCAAAGTAATCTTCAGTGCAGTTCTCTACTCCACTCTAACTGTTACAGATTACTTTGGGTATTTCAGAAATTTATGCCATTAATAAATAATGCATCTGGTGATGCAACAATGCAATCACACCAAATACAACTGCATTGTAATCTGCCTTTGTGTTTTAGATGTTATTTATAAATGTAGCTATGTGGTAAGTTTATTCATGTAATCTTCTTTCAGCTGCTCCATTTAAGGAGACATAGCAGCTCATCTGCCTCCATCTCACTCTATCCCTAGCATCCTCATCTGTCAAACCAACCCTCTACATGTCCTCCTTCACTACATCCATAAATCTTCTCTGTGGTCTTCCTCTTTTCCTCCTGCCTGGCAGTTCCATATCTAACATCCTTTGACCAATACATTCACTATCCCTCCTCGGCGCTTGTCCAAACCATCTCACTTTATCTCCAACCCATTCAACCTGAGTTGTTCTTCTAATACACTCGTTTCTAATCTTGTCCTTTCTGGTCACTCCCAATGAAAATATTAGCATCTTCAGTTTATTCATGTAATATTTATGTAAATGTTACTTAAATATTAATTCATGTGTTCACTGTTTTTCTGTTTAATACAACAGGCCCATTTTATGTGGACTGTTTCACTCAAGTTTTATCTAGACAACTTAAAAGATTTCTTTGGTGGATGGTGCAAGCAGTGCATAAATACAAATGGATCATTTAAATTAAGCATCTTTAAAAAGTTTTTATTTGATTTAAAGTCTGACAGCAGATGAAAGAGGCTTGAAATGAGACTGTGATAAATGACATATAATAATAAAAGAGTCACTAAAACTTGCAAGCAAGGTCTAGTTCCTAAAGATTTTGCATTATAAATGTTGTCAGGGTTTGTTATAGAGGCTATCAGGCTGGATGAGGCCTTGCATATGTTTACTTATGTTTACCTCACCTTAATAAAAGTGATCTTGCACTGACAAATATCACTGCTGGAGTTTCTGATGGTGATCTCCCCATAATGCTCGATCCAGCGCTGTCCACTGAGAATGTTGTGGATGCAAGAGGTCACTTTGTTCCACTCATAATGGTCTCCAAATCTGTAATTTAAAAAAACAATATGGACACTGCTGGGTATTAGAGTTATAATATAAATAATTTATCTGTATCTGTATGTGGTTCTGACACAAAAATAAAATATGAAAACATTTTTTCCACCATCAAGAGATGAAGAATGGGCAATTGTTATTGATCTGGATGGAAAAAGAATAGGAGAGGAAAAATACTGTCTGAATTGTGCTAACCCCCCGCTGTGTGATTTTCTCTACGTGTCTGCACAATGCCCAGGCAGGGGTCTGTCCAGTGCCAATGTAAATAAGGCAGAAGAGACTCACCCTGGCAGAGTTACATGAGTGGTCCCCACAGGAACAATCTCCATTGACTTTCCCCAGAACTTGTTCTTACACCTCACGTCTGCAAAAACAATTGAACAAATCAACATTCATTCCAGAAAAACAGGTGCTATTCTAGTATTTCCAATCACTGAGAGTGGATCAAAATCAATATTTCAGTACCTTGCCAAAACACAAAGTTTTTAGACTCTGCATGGCAAGCCGAGATTGGTGGGTGATGGCTGACCTGATGTAAAGGGGATTAAAATGCTTTGTTAATCACACAAAGAACTCTGTTTTGCCTTTTTTGAACAGTGCTATACAAAAAGAACATGCCCTGTTAAGTCAATTTAGTGAGTACATTCATTGTAAATATTCATATGAATCCAGTCAGATAACATATCAAGAATCATTCATACCTGCTCTGCAACAAATCGTAAGCCTTTATCCAGCCGGTCACATTCATATGTTTCTCCGAGAACAGGGTTGAAAGGCTTTCCCCCAGTTCTGTAGTAGCTGGATGCATAACCGGACACAACGAATGTAGCAATGTAGATCTACAAAAAAGGACAAAAGGAGAAACCTGAGCAGTAAGTACCACTTTAATTGTAATTTTTATTACAGGATGAGTGACTGAGTGAACACTGAACTGAGCTCTATCATCCATTTCGTTTGATATTATATGTGTGTCATTTTATTGCTTAATAATGAAGGTCAAATCCCATTTTGATTCTTACCAGTTCTAATTTCTGCTTCTTTTTAGCCTAATGAGCAGAGTAAGTGTCTGAATAGTCCTCCAGTAGTTTCAGTAAACCGAGAGAGCACTGATAGCTTCTCTATCTCATAATGAGAGGCCACAGCCTGGAGCTTTTGGTGGCTTTGCAATTCCACTATGTGATGCGCTGTAGGTCTAAACATTGTTTGTCAATGTCTTATTTGAACTTTTATATCGGTATTCATTGAGCTTATTTATGGATTCTACTTATGGACTTTTTTTTTTCATTCGGCACAATTTTTTTTCTTTCATTTATTTGTCTTCCTGTGTTGTTTTACAACAAGCTAGTCCAAACAAATTGCCCCTCATGGGATTAATAAAGTGTCAGTATTTCTACTGCACCAACACTGACATCAAATGCTTTTCCTTGTTACACTTACACTGGCCAGCCACATTGTTTGGCACACCCATTCAACTGCTCGTTAATGCAAATATCTAATCAGTCACTCACATGTCAGCAACTCAGTGACTTTAGGCTCATAGACATGGTCAAGATGACCTGCTGAAGTTCAAACTGATCATCAGAATGAGAAAAAAAGGTGATTTAGGTGAGTTTTGAATGTGTCGTGGTTTGATGACAGATAGGCCGATCTGAGTACTTCACAAAGTGCTGATTGGGATTTGCCCACAAACACATTTCCTAGGGTTTACAGAGAATGGATAATGCCAGAGGTCAGAGGAGAATATATAGACTGCTTCATGCTGACAGGAAGGCAACAGTAACTCAAATAACCACTTCTTACAACCAAAGTATGCAGATGAGCATCTCCGAGTGCACAACACATCCTTAAACCTTGAAGCAGATGGGCTACAGAGGAAGAAGACCACACCATGTGTCATACCTGTCAGCTAAGAACAGGAAACTGAGGCTCACCAAAACTGAACAATAGAAGATTGGAAAGATGTTGCCTGGTTGGACGTAAATCACATGGGTCCAACATGTAATGGTGTGGTGGATATTTTCTTAGTGCACTTTGGGTTCCTTAAGACCAACTGAGCATTGCTTCAGGCTTCCTGAGTGCTGTTGCTGACTATATCCATCATTTATAACTGCAGTTTACCCATCCTCTCATGGCTCCTTCCAGTAGATTAATGTGCCATGTCCCAAAGGTCAGATCATGTCAAACCAGCTTCTTGAACATGAAAGTGAGTTCACTTAACTCAAATGACCTCCACAGTCAACGGAGCTTAATGCAATAGAGCACCTTTGGGATGTGGTGGATAGAGACATTTACAAATCTTCAGAATGTGCAATGGTACCATATCAATATGGACCCTGATCTCTAAAGAATGTTTCCAGCACCTCGTTGAATCAATGTCATGAAGAATTAAGGCAGTTTTGAAGGCAAAAGGGGGTCAAACCTGATACTAGCAAGGTATACCTAATAAAGTGACTGCTGAATGTATTTACTGTATGTTGTGCATATGTCTTATTTGTCTTAGTCCACAGGGTATATCTCAAAAACCAACAAAGTCACCTCAAAGTCACCGCAAAGTCAGTGCAAAAGTAAAACTCATCATGCTGTCTTCCTGCTAAAATCGTAACGGTAGATCAGACTCTCTCACGTAAAGGCAGTGCACCACTGCAGTCCCAGAAAGCCAACCAGCAACAATTGTGCTTTAGCTTTAGTTTACTTGGCTATATACGGCATCTCTTACTTGTCACACTAGTTTTACCAACAGCAGCTCTTTTTCTCAGAGGAATCATTAAAGTAAACAAGTAAGCTGAACAAAAAAAGCCCAGCCCACGCACTCAAACAGCGAAACTGCATTCTCACCATACGTTCAAAAGGGTCCTGTGTGTTGGCGGCCCTGTCTAGCAGCTCGCTGTACTCCAGCTCCTCACACAATCTTTGCAGGGTGTTGAGGGGTTCATTAAGTTGCACAGGCATTGCCACCTTGGAAAGGTCTTTGCCTATGTTGTTCCTAAGGATGTTCCACAGGCTGATGGAGCTGTTGCTCGGGCTGGGTGTGGGCAGACAGGATCTACGCCGATAAAGAACAGTGCCTTCTTCCACAGAGCCTGAAAAGAGTTTGTATAAGAGCTGAGGTTAGGGACACCTTGATAATAAATACTGACAAGCCAGTGTACAAAAATGTCTTTAAATTTGTATATAAACGCATAAAAGTGCCCCAAGGCCAGGACTGTAATGACTGTACCTGAGTTTGGTCTTTCACTTTCGGTCTCATTACTGAAGTTGTCCATGGAAATGTTGTCACTAATGTCACTGATATATGAGTCATCCTCTGATACCTAAAAAAAACCCGTTCAAGCTGTTTTAATACCATCGACAAAAAGGGAATGAACGGGTCTCTTTTAACATCTTGTCACATCTGCAGAAGATCTAAAGTGGTGGAGATGAAGGTTCTCTTAGGACATGGTGGCAGAGCTGTACCTTGGCTCGCTGTATTTTTAGATGAAAGTAATTAACTTTCATTTTCACACTGCTTCCGCTCCAGGTGCTACCTCATCAAGCATGCCACATGAGCACTGAAGGAAGAGGAGGCTGAACTAACATAGGGCAGATTTGTTTTATGACACAGATAATAAAAAAATGGATTTAAGACTTATAGGACGTTAAGTTAAATGGCATTTCCCCCCTTTCTGTAATAAAATACTATGAATTGTGCTTACAAAAATTATCAGACACAGAGACAGAAATGAAGAAATCTTGGGTGACAGGCAATAAATAAAGTAAGAGCCACTGCTGGAGATTTTGTTCTGGTTGTGGTTGTAAACAAGACAAATTACTCCAAACAATGATAATTCCATTATGTAGCTCTAAACATCAGTTTGCTACAAGCAAAAAGACCCAACATTACAACTACTGATGATGAACAGTTTAGTCTCCACACTTACCTCATTTTCAGAAGAGCTAGCAGATAGCAGAACCTCCTGTGCGTCAAAGAACTCGGACAAAGACTCCGCGATTGAAGCTCTGCTCTCATTGGATACTTGGTGTACGAGGGGATGGGCTTCATCTACAGATTCCTGTTTCTAAGAGAAACAACATCCACAGCTATAATAAGAACACAGAAAAGGGCACCACCATCATTGCCGGGGTGGCAATCAGAGTATCATTGAGAATACAATGCAATCACAACATGCAGAGTATGACAATTGCAACACCCACAAATTTAATCTGCAATATATTGAAAGACAGTCATTTATAATACACAATTGTAAATATATTGGCTGACATCACTACCGGCATACGCTATTTTATTTTTTAAAATTTCTTCACTGATTTAACAAACGTGTAGGTTTATAAACATTAACAAACAGCTGAGTGACATTATGCAGTCGTGTGCATAGCGTCTCAACATGGGTGTCTGCATTCAATCATACTGTTAACAGTCAATAGGCCAAATGATGAACTGCCGAAAACATGAATGCTTCAGAATCAAAATTTCATAAGAGAATTTATTCCTACCTACAGACTGCCTGACAATATACTACTGTATTAAATAAAGTAAGAATAATTACAGTGAGAAGTGAGGCTACATGCCTGCCCTGCACACATCTCAGAAAACAGCTGACAAGCATGCAGCTGATTGCCAATATGAGATAGCTTTCCACAAATGGACTTGTGCTTGCCAGTCTACCCCTTGCTATTGGTGAAGCTGATTATTTAACATGGAGATGTTCTCAGAGGAGGCGTATTAGTTTTGCTCTGTGTGTTCGACAAATTTCCAGGGACACAATTAAGCAGATCGGCTCACTTTGTGTGATCAGCAAATCCAATTAAATCCGAGCAAAGAGCTTCCTTTAGAAGACAATAATATGGAGCTAGAAGTCTTCCTCTGAACCGTGTCATCGTGAGACGTTTGCGTATGCAACAACAAGGCTGAGAGGAAGAGGCAGTGTTCCCCAAAAGTAAGTTCTGTTAATTTTTCTCATATTGACTGAGTTGGATGAGGGGGTGAGAGGAAAGTGACATTTGTTGATTCTGGATGATAGGAAAAGGACAGCTCATTCATTCTGCGGCAAATTCAAGATTGCGGGGGATAAAAATAAAGACAGATATGTAAGAATAATCGTCATTAAGGTGGGGGAATCGAGTCACTGCATTCCTGCACCCACCTGCACAGGGGCAGTGAGCGTTATTAGTGTGGGCTCTATGATCTGGGACTCAGCATGAATCTTGCACAGGCGTTCTCTCAGCTCTGAGTTCTGGGCTAAAGCCTGGAAAAAATAACCAGTTTAAACACTGTTTACTGCAAACACTCGACCCTTGAAATGCTTGAAATGCTTGAAACCCTCAGCATACATCAATGCCAGGCTAATTTGGAGTTGTGTAATCTCAAGAAAATCAGGCTGTAAAACATCACATTTACCCATTTACATACTTGAGAGGCATGCTATCACCTGTTATTATGTGAGGTGGAACAGAGTAAGCAAACCAGAGAAACCAATAAGAAAAGCTAAAAGCTAAAATCCGGCAGGCTATAGCAGAGACCACCCAAGTTTGAATGTGATAAAGAAATACTTGTTGTGCCGCATTAGAATTTGTGCGGTCTCAACGCCAACACGTTTCTTCGCTGACTACATGACAATGAGCATGTACAACCAAAGACATAAAACAGAAAAACAAGCCTCTGGTGGGAGGCAGCAGCCACAGGAAACATGACTTGAATGCGGTCTCATATAGGGGGGCTGACATCACACCAGCAGCTAGTAATCCCTCTAAAATACTCGTAAATGTGTCACGCTTGACAAATGGTGTGGGAGGACACGACATATGAGAGAAACGTAAAAGCAAAAAAAGGAAGAAAAAAGGAGAACAGCTAATACCTATTTCTGGTGAAAACATCCGCTTGCAAACAATGTGCAAGGGGGTGTGTTATTTCACATACCGCAGCCAGTGTGTTCTTCAAATTTACAACTTGTGGAGAGGTGGGGGGGCAGGTTTCGTGATCCAGGCATTGTTTTAATTTCTCTCTCTCTGATGTCAGTGTACTCAGGGCTGCCTTCATGGTTGTATGCACTGGCAGCAACAAAAGACAAAAAGAGGGAATCTTTCACTGTGAGCCAATTTTTATTTAGTTCAGAGCAACTTAGTCACATACAGTGATAGTCCATTGCACCGCACTAAATAAAACATGAAATTTTCATTGTCTCCTAATGCTCAGTAAGCCACAGCTTTAGTTTTTAGAACATTCATTTCACCACTTCACTTCACTTTATAATCACTGATTTGGAAAGATCATAATTTGAAAAACCCTGCCATTGTAAATGAGTAAGGCCATCACACATCTTTAGCTCCATAATTTTAAATGTGCATAAATTTGGCAGCTTAAATAGCAGCAGAACTAACAGCAGTTCTCCAGAGTAAGTTTAAAACCGTAAAGCCATTATGTGAAAAACAAATGAATCTCATTATTCCATGTCAAGCACCAAGAATCTGCATACAAAATTCCAAAGGGGACAGAAGGAAAATTATATTCATCCTCTGTGTGTCAGCCACTTTTTTACAAAAGAGATTTAACAGGTTTTGTGGTACAAAAAACAAAGTTCTGACTTAATAACTGCTAAAAGACATCCACATAACTAACAGCAACTAACACTTCAACTTTTTAGGAATAACAGCACCACATCAAGTCTTAGCTTTCATGCAGATTTATTGGAAGCAGATTGAGGAATTTTAAAAAATAAGTGCTTATAGAGTTTTATCTGAAACTAGAATTCATAAAACTGTTAAATTATTTTCACTCACAGTTGGTGGCAACACGACAGAAGTCTTCCTGCAGTTTGGCCACATCAAAAGGGGAGTCCAGGGATTCAGGATCGGGTTTATCATTGCTCAGTGCAGCAGTGGAGAGGTTGGGGTTTGAAGCATGGAGGCGGATAGAGCCAGAGGAGATGCAGCTCGGTACCTAGAGCAGAGCAGGAAGAAAAACTGGAGATACTCACAATGAAATATTTAAAAAAAATTAAGCATGATCACACTTCTCTGTCATGTTGTCTACCTGCAGAGTTGTTTTGACATCTTTGTTGTAGTTTTTAGTGCGCCACTTCTTTGGAAGTCTCTTTTCTTTTTTAGGGCTGTCAAAAGTAGACGCCTAAGAGAGCAGAAGTGAAGTTAATGATAGTCAGGCCAGAGAAGTTTTCTTTTTTTTTAAAGGAAGGATTTTTATGGAAAGCAGTTTCACAACTACCAGTGCAACATGCAAGATGAAATATCTTCTATATTTATTAGGAGGTGAGTTAAGGGCAACAGAAAATATTGGTGGAGAAAAATAACTTTAAAAAAAATAAAATAATTTTGTATCATCACAAAAGTTGCCCTGCATATAAAGGAACCAGAGATACTGCAGCGCTGACCTGCAGTGCTTGGATGGATGGAGCAGAATAAGTCCGGTGAATTACTTCCATACTCTGAAGCAGGTGGTTAAGCTCTAGGAGATAGGCCTCACATACTGATAAGTCTGTCAGGATGAGGAAAAACACTAATAGTTATAAAAGGAGGTACAAAGTGAAAAACGAAAACAAGACAGTTATAAAGGCTAAAGTGAGAAAAAAAGGGCAGGGCCTGAAAATGGGCACCTGTTAGAGTTTGGTGATTTCAGTTTGACAAAGTTAGAGGGTACCACATGTGCTTACTGAACCATATGCTTTATTCAAATAGAGTCCTCAGTTTGGCGATTCACCTGCCAAGATATCTATTTCTGCTTTTTGCATCCTTTTCAAGCATGAACAGCAGCCTGTAGACCAAGTCTGAAAATGTCTCACATTACCAGAATCAAAACAACACCTTCAAATGTCATCTGCCTCAGAAAGAGAAGGTGAGTCAAAGGCAAGAGATAATCAATCTGGACTGTCCATGAACTGACAAATGTCCAAGACAAAGGACAGTAATTTAACAACTGACAAACAGTTTCGTGGGTGAGGTGAGGCTTTTTCCTTATTTAGTCTATGAAAAATTAAAGATCTTGAATTGATTTTAAGTACTGAAGTTGCATTTGGTATCTGTAATTCTAAATATGGGCTCCAAAGAAATGCTGATGCAAGTGAATGATGGGGTTTAGGCTGATAAATCCAGATAAATCCACATAGCAAAAACTTTATAAGGGGCCAAATCTACAATCTGGTATATTCCTAGCAATGTTCTAGCCAACTCAGCAACACCAAAATCCCTGAAAGACAACAGAAGACGACTAAAGTAGATTATCATTGTATTATCATTGGAGATAGTTGTATCAACAAGTCTATGCCAGGGTGCTGGAAAGGAGAGTCCGTCGGTTAGTTGAACCTCGGATACAGGAGGAACAATGCGGTTTTTGTCCTGGCCGTGGAACACTGGACCAGCTCTTTACCCTCTCAAGGATAATTGAGGGTGCATGGGAGTTTACCCAACCAGTCTACATGTGTTTTGTGGACTTGGAGAAGGCATTCGACCGTGTCCCTCGGGGCGTCCTGTGGGGGGTGCTCCGGGAGTATGGGGTGTCTGGCCCATTGCTACGGGCCATTCAATCCTTATACAACCGTTGCAAGAGTTTGGTCCGCATAGCCGGCAATAAGTCGGACCTGTTCCTGGTGGGTGATGGGCTCCGCCAGGGCCACCCTTTGTCACCGATCCTGTTCATAATTTTTATGGACAGGATTTCTAGGCATAGCCAAGTGGCGGAAGGCTTTCGCTTGGGTGGTCTCAGAATCTCATCTCTGCTTTTTGCGGATGATGTGGTTCTGTT
>VVHJ01045777.1:0-12651 GCA_015107715.1 Tylochromis polylepis
TGTTAATAAGCAGCACACTAGACCGACAGCGCACGATATGCTTTGAGGTAACAGCCAAGGAAGATACAGTTTATGTCTGTGAGCACCCGTGTGTGCGTACACTTGTATGCACACCTGTGTGCGTGAGCGCTTGTATTCGGAAGGTTTCTCCATATAATTATCTGCTAGAGGATGTGGGGAGCCATAGCCAGGCCCCCCAGGGCATGAAGCAGGCATGGAGGAGATCCAGACCCCAGACATCCAGAGGCCCCCCAGAGCACGAGAGCCCAGGGAGGACCACCGGAGGAGCAGCTGCGCCACCCTCCTAGAAAGAGCTGAGGAAAGCCCCAGATGTGGGGTCATCCAGTGGCCACGGTGCAGAAGCCACAGGGGGCCGCGGTGGCGAGCCCGCAGGCTCTGCTGGTAGCCAGCCGCGTCAGAGTGGACCGAGCCCCAGCCCCAGAGGCCCGAGGTCCGATCTTCTACTACGAAGCCATGCTGCTGTAATACCTCCAGTTTAGCATTGTCTCACTGAAATATGAAGGACTTCCCTAACACAGGTGTCATCTGGATGGGAGCACATGTTGCTCTAAAACCTGTATATACATTTCCGCATCGATGCTGCTATCGTGCCATCAGAGATGCAGACCTGTGAACTGACTGCTGATAACAAGTCGGATGGTTCTTCTCCTCTTTAGTTCCACTTCTGAGCATACAACACGTTTCCATTTTGCCTCAGTCCAGTGTAAATGAGACCAGAAGTGATTTTCATATGTATAAAGAGGAAGAAAAAAAACATTTGCAAAACTTGTTTTAGTGTAACCTGCAGTAAATTTCATCAAGTAATCCAAATGTACTTTGACTATTTTTTATGGATTCTGATGGTTTACACATAAGCAATTTTAAAAACTGGCACATAGTTTGTAATTACACAAAAACTTCAAATTCTGGTGGTGCAGTGCTTTCCTGTGTAACATTCGCCTGCTCTCCCTGTACTGTACCGGTTTCCTCACAAAGTCCATGTGCATGTTTGGTTAACTTGTGATTCTAAAAATGTTGACAGTATACAAACCTTTTATATTAAATTAATTTCATTTATTTAGCTCTGTAATGTATCTTTTGTTATCAGTTTGGCTGCACTGCCTTCCCAGGCAATTATCTAGAGCGGCCACAAGTACACAAACATGGCCTAACATGCAAAGACACATTTTACACACAAAAACTAAAAGTGCACACACACATACACACACACACACACAAAAACAAATGCTGGTATTCACATGTTTAAAAACACAAGTATTGGAAGACTGATCACACGCAGTCTCTGTGCATGCATCCGCACTTTAAGTCACACAAGGTGATGATTGGTCACTAATCATCAGGCGGACTGATGATGGGAGCATGATGTCATTCTCCCTGCGGCCTGAACCCATTACAGACCATTAGTCACGATTGTATCACACTTACACATAAAGCCCTTGGGTAGAAATGCCGTGCTTCAGAAAGAGTTTCAGGAAACCACTGATAGATAACTAATGATGTTCTCCTTGCAACGGCAAACACAGTGCAGCAGCTCAAAGACGGGAGTCTGATAGCTTATAGTGTGAAAGTTAGTATCAACAGACCGAGTCACTGTACTTTTAAGTTCAGGATCAGTGCACTCGGAGCGTTTCATGTAGTGAGGGCACAAAAGGTGAACACATGTAAAATATTACAAGAGTGAGAAGAAAATGAGTCAGACTTAAAAACTGAAAGTGGTGAGAAAGTGAAGTTAAAGAGTCTCTGAGGGTTAGTAACAGATTTGTGAACATTCAGGAGTTATTACAGCGAGTGTGTGAACAGCTCACAGCTAAGAGTCGTCGCAATATATCAGAGCCTTTTATGGACCAAATGACTAAAACACAGCTCTCTTCTGGGCCGCACAAAAATAACTTCTACCTCTGTGAGCACCTTCCTCAAAACGCTATACTTCCACATCCCCTTAACCCAACCTTAAACATTACAGCTAAATGACCAAGCCAAACTTGACTGTAAATCCAAGTGTGAACCCTGTCTTAAAACCACAACCAGGCAAAACATGTCCGCACTTTGTGGTCTACAGTTGAAAATGGTGCTGACAAAGATAAACAAAGTATGACACGGCTGTGATCCATCTACTATCTTGGACTCCATTCCATGGAACCAAGGAACCAGTTCCTTGGTTGGAACTGAAAATAGACACGCACGAAACCCAGACTCATTGATACTTCATACATATGCACACACACACACACACACACACACACACACACACATCTCCAACTGTGTGTGTGTGTGTGTGTGTGTGTGTGTGTGTGTGTGTGTGTGTGTGTGTGTGTGTGTGTGTCAGACTTTCCTAATATGGTCTCTGATGCTGCAAGCTGTGTGATGGTTAGACTTAAGACATTTTAACTCACAACACATGCGGGCAGTGTCACGACAAAGCCGACACAAAACAGAAGTATTCCTTCTGGAGTGAAGTATGAGAACAGAAGTAAGAACAAATGTTGGGATTCTCTGTATTGATTGCAAGTAATAATAATCATATTTTTGTTCATTTTGTTCAAGTGCAAGAAGGACAACTTCAGTAAAATGTAAGGTCCAACAGTAACTCAGTGTGCTCAGCTTAGTGCGCACAGCACATGCAGTAGAGCAGACAGCTTTGCCAAGATACACTATATTATAGACTATATTGCCAGAAGTATTCACTCACCCATTCAAACCATTGAATTCAGGTGTTCCAATCGCTTCCATGGCCACAGGTATATAGGAATCAAGCACCTAGGCAGGCTTCTACAAACATTTATGTTAGACTCAAAAAGTCTGCCCTGACCATCATGGACTTTCCTCCACAAAAATCACCTCATTCAGCATTTATGAAAGCACTTGAAGACTGAGGAAGCTAAGGATGCCTGACAAGAAGCTCTTTAGGACACTGCCAGGTCAAACACAGTCCAGCAAACATGCATGTGCAGGCAAACAGTGGGTACCTGTGAGTGAACTGTGGGGTTTTGCGTGCAGGGCAATCCCACACTTCTCTCATGTGGGCAGTTTTCCTCCCAGGTTAGCCATCTGTGGGTCTCATGTGGGTCCTGCACCGTGGGGCCAGACTTTTAGACCCCACCTTGTAAGTCATTGGGGTTTTCCTTTGAATCAGCAAGTAGCTGCATTTGCTGATTCTCAGTCATCAGAACACACTCACTTTTATAGAAGCAACAAAATACTTGGTTTGTTACAATAGCTATTTTCTTAAAGATGTAAATTTCAGACCTACTGGATCTTCTACACAAACCAGGTGCAATCGCACGCACAAATCATGGCATCAGCTCTAACTTCTACCACGTGCGCCTGCTAGTCCATAGCCACCACACACACACACGGGAACAGCTGGAGATGAAAGCAGAGTGCGGTGAAGCTCGTCTTTGATCACAGTCTACTGCTTCGACACACAAACGTACGTATGCGCGCACACGCACAGCAGCTAATCTAAAACACCCTAACATGTGGTCTGAGGCAGAGAAACACACAGTGGCAGTGGACGAGAGAAATGAAGAGAAAGCTGTGACAGAATTTCAAAGGGGGCTCGTCATGCTGCTGTCCCCATTCACACCAACGAGAGGAGCCATTGAGTCGCAGCTTGATGAGATGACAAAAAAATTTCCTTAAAGCCACAGGTGAACACAAACTCAGACCTTCTGTGTCAAAAAGTTGTGTCCAAAATGCTGTCGCCAAGATTAAGAAAAAATAAATAAATCTCAGCTTCCCCTTAAATGTCTATGTTTGCAGTTTAAATCTCTGCACGTTCAGATGCCTGCTGACATTAAAGAGCTGCTGCAGTCCAACACCACATCATCAGACATTACTGCTTGTTCTTTAACTGAGGATCAAAAGTGAAAGAGGCCACAGCTCTTTTACTCATTTTTTCTTTTACAATTAGCTGCTCAGGCTAATTATAAAAGATTATAAAAATTATTTGTGACATATTTCTGCAAGTACAACAGGGAAATACTTTTGGAGCTACTGTGCTCAACAAATTTATTAGAACACACAAATATTTTAGAAAGAACAAGTCATAAACTTGTTTAAAACTAATAATTATATTGTCAGTTATTTGGCAAATAACTAAGACTTTTTTTCCCCCCAAATTTGAGCTGGCACACTGGACTAAGAAGTGAGAACTACAGGAAACAACAAGAAGGAGGGACACAGGCTCACAGTTTGGTATGAGAGTTGCTATGCAACAGCCACAGAGAGTGGTGGAGGCAGGAGAGAACATTGGTGGCAAGAGCCTTCCTGCCACTAAGGACACCTACCATAAGACTCAGAGCATTATCAAGGATCACAGCTAGATTGATAACAATCTGTTCTGAGATTTGCTCCATCAAAAATCAAAAACCATACCCGATCTCTCATTCAACACCATCTTCTTCAAGTCTGGATGGCTTCCACAGCACAGCTGCTGTTTTTCAACATCTCTCTGCAATCTGCGATACGCCTCCTCAATAGCCTCCAGTGTGCTAAAACTTATATTATTACACTAAAAACTCAGTGGGGAAAAGATTTTGGGTAACTGAAATAAAAACTAAAATTTTAAAATCACAACTTGAAAAAAAAAAATTCTACAGAAAAATACTAAAATATCCTGGAATTCCCTTTAGTTTTAGTCTTTGAAAGAGTGGTCAAATTTGTCAGCACAACCAAGCTGTGAATGGTTAGCATGTCATGAATGGTTAAATGTCCTTCAGACGTGTATCAGTAATGCTTATTCTGACAAATATAAAGCCTTGTTACAAATACAAACTAAAACTGACCCTAACAAAAAGCAAACTAAAAGCAAACATAAAATTGAAAACGCTAATGAAAAATACAAAACTATAGCAACACTGGTCAGACTGAGAGAAGTTGATGTGTGCACTCATGGCTGTGTGGTGAAATCAGAGTTGACAGTCATAATGGGGTTTCCATGGAGTGATAGAACAATAGCAACTGTGCTGGAAATTGTCCAGAGGTGCACGTGAAGGTGACTGCAAGAGGAGATCGCCCAAATTCAAATCAGGTTGGTTTTTCATTTTCAATGGCTCTGTTCCTGGAACTCTGTATAGATAGTATAGTATAGATAGTATAGATTAATAATTCCAAATGATGTAACCTCAACCCATATAAGCAGCAGAAAACTGATACACTGTTACACTATTTATAATTATCAAAATAAAAGATGATCACTCATCAAAAGAAAATTAATTAGCAATGATTTTGAAAACCAATTCAGATCCACTCAAATTTTTCCCAAAGAAATATACTAAATATGCTGATGGTGTTAAATAACATGATATGACATATGATGGTAAACACGTTGTGGACTGATGAATAGAAAAACAACAGCGAAAAGACAAAATTCAAAACTGTTTTTTGTTTTTTTTTAAAACACCTTAAAAAGTTAAAGACTGAGCTTTAATGACAGGTTTTTTTGGCTTTGAAGAAAAAACAGTCCCTACCCAGGGTCTGTCAGCAGACAGCTCAGCCCAGATGTGTGTCATCTGGCCAATTAGCAGATAAAGCGGGACCTACCCCGGCTGTGATTGCCTCCGTCGTCACGGCTACGTGGTGTATCTCTATGGAGGGGCGAGGCCTGTGGGAGGAGGGAGGGGTCGAGACAGGAAGGCGGGGGCGAGCAGGGCAGCGAGGGTGGAGCTACAACCAGGGGGGTGGTAAGTGTTCAGAGACGCAGGAGGTGGGGGTGTGTGGTGTATAGTGCAAGGAAGGCAGTTGAGGACGTGGTTGTGGTGGGGGTAGGGTGGTGGGAGTGGTGGGGGTAGGGTGGGGGTAGGGTGGGCGTCAAGGTGAACCAAGTACAGCAAGGCAAAGTTCATTCCACGAAAAACACACCCCAAAAACAGTCAAAATCACCAGGAGAAAGTGTCAATTAGTTTTCAGGAATCAATGAAGCAGGTATTGATTCAAAAATGCAGGCAGGTCAGATTAGATGAGTGTTTATGTGATTTTTAACATCAAAGGTCATGCAGGAGAAATGAAAGTGCCAAAAAAAAGCAAAAAACAAACAAACAAGTGAATCAGAAAAGGTAAAAAAGGTGAAGCAAAGAAACAGAATGAGATGACAAGACACAAAACAAAACAGCACAAAACAAAATAAAGATTAGTGGCATTTCACATTACAGATCACTCTCACATGCTGTTAGCATCATGTTAGCTTCATTAGCGGCTAGCATCATTTCACACTGGTAACAGCAAACAAAAGGTGGATGGTTGCCAACTATAATAAAGCACAGGGCAGAAGCTTTCTATCATTCTGCAAATAAAGCTGATGAGCAGGGGCCACAAGCTGCCATAACATGACTGCTATTGCTTCACTTTAAGCTAATGACTAAGTTCAGGGTTTCCAACGGTGTATCTGATATGCCCGTGTTAGTGTTGTTCTTGTATCATCATAATAATGTTTGTCCAGGATCAACATTGCAACTGATCAGTCACATTGTTATGATGTCATAGCATTGCAATGTAGGAGGGAAAAAATGCCTAAGTTTGTATAAGACTCTCTTCTGGAACAAATGGTAAGCATTTCAAGTTATTAATATATTACCAAATTCGGCTTCCTGTTAGCCAAACTTAGGTTATACATGTTGGTTTGTGAGTAATAGGTTTTCAAAGCATTAGCTGAATGCTCAAACAATGTCAGTTGCAATGTTGATCCTGGACCAACATTATTATGACGTTTCCAGCAGTCTATTAAAAGCCGACACCCTCGTAGGGCCTTAGAAGAAAAATAATTAAGTGCGTTTGCTTTTTCACCCACCAGCAGAAAGTTTTGTTTTTAGGGTTTTTAAAGTCATATAAAGCCATGTAAAAGAAAGACAATTTTTTACACTCTTGTTTAACCAACATGGTTTATATCAATTACAATGCTAGGCTCTAGCCTTAGCTTAAATTAAAACTACATAAGCTACAAACTGTATGACTAGAGCAACACAGCTCATGACAAAAATCAGGTGTTCATCATACACTCATACTGTGCATTTTTTTCAGCAGCCAGCATAGTAAATCCCATCAAATCATCACAATGTGGTAACTGAAAGTATACGCTGTTCAGAAAAAAAACAATTTGTTAACCTGTAGATTTGGTAGTCCAGTTAACCTGGTCCACTATCTTAGCTGACTCACCTGAACGAGGTTTCAGTCCAAAGGGCGGGCTGGAGAAGGATGGAGGTCCGCTCACTGGAGATCTGTCATTTCGCTACAACAACAGAAATGGAAACAAAACTTGAAGTCAGATATATTTTAGTCAGTTCAATGAAAATATGCAGGATACTCCTGATCCTGTGCTTTATTTGCAGTTTTCAAATCCACAGACTTATGAATGACTCCACAGAGAGAGATAAAGTACACAGAAACACATTCACTCCTGTGATGAACAGGTGCATACTAACAAGAGCTCAGTGACCTAAAATTAAACTCAGAACAGCACTCCACCCAGTTCCTACCTCCTCTGCCTTCAACCATCACTCAACTTATATGGTGAGCAGACACACAGATACAGCAGACTAGCTTAGTGTCAGCATTACATATCCCTGGAGAACACTCCAGAGATATGTAATTCAAAAAAATTGAAGAGGTACATATTCTTTCCAAAGACTGTTTTATTCATTTAAAAAACAATCCTACATGGATTTTGCCTCATCTTCCATATTTTCACCTGGTAATAACATCTGATCTGAATCTGCATTTCTTATGTGAACAATAGCAGTTTAAAATATATGCAGAACACACTGCAATATATATCTCCATTAATTTCCTTATAGGCTCAAATATGTGATAACTTTGATACACTTCTATTTGTTCTAAATACATTGCTGCTCACAGCCCTGTACAAAGAGTGATGGCCATCAAAGCAGCAACCCACTGCACTCATAGTGTCACAGGTTTGCTATTCTAAACTTTAAGCTAAATAAAACACAAGAAAAAATGTTAACATAATGGAGAAAACAAAGAACAATTGCGACAAAACAGGATAATATTTTAGACAACATCCATAAGTTCTGCAAATGTAAAAAGACCTTGCCCAAAACACCCAAAACATAAACTCAACGGTACATTCAATTCAGTGTCTTCCATACAGAAACCTATCATTTCTAAACTAATTTGAGAGGATATGGTATGTTTTTTGTTATATGTCCACAAACAGAAATATATTCAATTTTTCAATTGAATTCAATTTCTACAACAACGGTTGCCTCAAGGCACGTTATGGTAATGACCCTACAATAATAGAAAGAAAAAGGAAAAAAGCAACAGAACATAATTTCTGGTATTACTGCTTTAAGCATTGGATGCTTGAACCCAGAAATAAATGAAGGAAGTACAGAAAATAATATTAAAAAATAAAGTTTTGGTGTTAATCTAACAAATAGTAAACATCATAATTTATAGTTCACAAAATTACAAAAATAACTCTGAAACAGTGTTAATTATAAAACAAACAAAACACAAAGACCTCAATTCACACAGCCACTTCAGCAGATGAATGTTGTACACTAACATGGGAGAGAGAATACTGTCAATTCACCAGCCACTTGTTTTTATACTGTCCACTACAAAGGCTTTCAGTAAACCCACCTTCAGTTTAGCCAGTTAGAAATTTCTCAAGAAAGCCTGTGAGTAACTGGTGAAAGATTGAGACTCGCATGTAGCAACAGAAAAACACGTTCCCGCTCTGTTCACATGTGGATCGGGCTGCCGGATGAAATGCGACACATGTGAAAAGCTCAGAGGGGTGTGATCAGCAGCTAACAC
The DNA here is from genome assembly GCA_015107715.1 of Tylochromis polylepis. NCBI lineage: Eukaryota > Metazoa > Chordata > Actinopteri > Cichliformes > Cichlidae > Tylochromis > Tylochromis polylepis. The sequence continues at coordinate 8,803 of VVHJ01045777.1, forward strand.
AGGAACTCACAGCAAACAGACACACGAGTAAAAGACCGTTGGTTCACTGCGGAGCACGACCGTGGACAGCTCACTCTGAGGACAGAGACTACATCCAGAGGTCTGGTGCTACGTTTACCTTGATCGACATATGCCACTCATACTCCCGGCACGCAAGCTGGGCTTCAAACCTGGCCTTTTCTAGAATCATCTGTCTCTTCTTCTGGAACTCACAGCCACCTTCATCCATGTGCTGCTACGGGACGCATCAAAGGTTTCAGCTATAAGTATTTTCTGTTACTTGCATACTTACAGGTTTTACTTATCTAGGAACGCAAAACACTTTTCAACCTGCTGAGCTCTACCAGTTGAGGATAGTCATTAATAAAATTTTTCAGATAACAGAGAGAGGTGTCTTTGCAAACTGGAGGCACCTAGTGGTAGTTGACAGGACTTGAAATACTATAAGAAAAGGTCAGAAAAAGGTTTCTTCATTTGTAGTCTCTCTCTCTATATATATATTATATTATATTATAATTATGCGTTCAGTATCTTAGGGGGTCTTTAGCCCTCTAAATGACACTCGATGCTCTGTTTGGATGGCTCAGTGATCATGAAGGAAAAATGAAGGACAGCTTGAACACTATTTGGCTGCAAGTAAAAATCCTTTCCTTTAAAATAAAACCGACAAAACATTTTCAGCAGGCATTTCCTAAAAGTTCTCATTAATAAAAATCACTGCAACCTGCTGACCCAGAAGTCCAACAAAAAAACCAAAAACAAAACAAAAAGATCAAATCCAAATTTTAGCAGAACTTTTCAGAAACGGCGATTGTTGTCATTTTATTATAAATTACTGACCAACAAACTGGAGTCTGAACCAACCTGAACCTTCCAGATAAGAAACTAAGAAACATGTATGCCATGTATGTGTGTTAGAGGTAAAGAGCTCTGAAGTCGCTCATACTGTACCTTTGGTGTTGTGGCGCTGTCATCACTGTCCTGCCCACTGAGGAGAAAAAAAAAGGAAAATAAGGGGAAGTGATCTACCTTACATTGACCATAACCCTACATGAAACCACCATTTCACCAGTCAGCTAATTATTAATACAGTGTACAAGAATCAGAACCACATTTACCTTCAGGTTTATGTATTAGAAATACTGACAGGAAAAAAAAAAGCTGTGATGCACAGACAGACAGGAACGACCATATTGGCCCGAATACAAGAAAAAAACTTTCATTTTATTTTTTCAGAATTTAGGTTTAGAAGCATGTTAGGAACAAGACTGAACTCTCTTCTACAAAGAGTGTTGCATGATGAATTCTTTGTAATAGCCATTTTTTCAGCCCATTTAGAGCGACGGACTAGAGATGAAAAGTAGCCTTTTTGCTAATTCTGGCATATTAAAATTGATATGTTTATTAATATGCACTGTCCCTTTTAAATAAACTGTGGCAGTTGGTGAGACAGTTGGCACCATCTAATTAGCCCAGTTCAACTTGCAGGACTTTCTGATGGCTTGTGACATCTCAAGAATATTTACTTACGGTAATCGAGGTTATCGATTGAATGTTGAAAAATGATAGCTGTCACTGACTGTGGGCTGACAGAGAAGATGATACAGAGCTGCATGAATATAACAGGAGTAAGCAAGTCTGACATATAAGGTACACTAAGGTTTTTTTTGTTGTTTTTAAACAGATAATCATTTCTCAGTTCTATCAGGGAATAAATGGATGAATACCAAATCATACATCATGTGTTTATACACCACTCTTCATTCAGTCATTACTCATCATTAATCTGTTGCTCTCGTACACAGCGTGTCTTTGTCCTGTCTTCTTCCCCTCCCTGAGCCTAGTTCTGCCGGAGGTTTCTTCCTGTTTTTGTCCCATTATCATCAAAGCGCTTGCTCATAGGGATTCATCTGTTGTTTGGGGTTTTCTCTGTATTATCGTGGAGTCTCTACCTTATAAAATAAAGCACCTAGAGGCAACTGTTGTTGTAATTTGCTGCTATATAAATAAAATTGAACTGAATTAAATAGAAATCAGTAGAAGAGGTGGAATGCTTTCTGACTTCAAAAAAAGATTTTTAACACAAAAACATTTTTCCCCTCAGTCCATTAGGCCAAAACCTTTTCCACGGTCATAATACAAGTAGTCATAAAACGCAGATTCATGGAATCTTACTTGAGTGACTCGTCCACTGTGACCATCTCCACTGGATAGAGCTGGACTCCAGACAAATCTTCCTCTGTGTTCACCCTGACACACAAAACACAACATTAATGCCACAGAGTGCTGGCTTACAAATGAGGAAAAACAAAAAAAAAACCATGACTTCAGTCCCGTTTAATTCTCCCATAGTTGGGCCATTAAGTAAGTTCACAGCAGTGGTAACATAGTACTGCAGCTATGCATTATTACTCAGCAAAGGGAAACACAGATTTTGGGTACGCTATGGGTACTCTTATAGAGCCAATGTGCTTGACACTTAGCTCTAACTAAACTCCACTCTGACATGTTGTAATATTCAGGTGTTGGTGTTTTTCACCTGCTGGGGTCCTGCAGCAGTTCCACAGCCTCTTTTAGCTGGTTGATCATGTCAATGTGGAGCTCTGTGCCCCCTGTGACTTTTGACCTGCAGCTATAAAGATGGAAATGAGAGTCATGTATATGTACAGTATATTTACAGGGGTGATGATGGTGCCATATCATAAAATCACAGTTGGTAAAATCCCTCAGAGGATACTTGTAGATTCTAAATTGTGATCAATGAACACAAGGAAACACAAGAAAATCACTACTGATTTTGAATGATGCTGCAAAAACATGCGCTAATAGAAGTAGAAGAAAAATATCTAATTATGACATACAATACAATAATCTACCCTTAAATGAGGAGAAACTAAACATGAGTCATAAAGTGGAAATCAAAACGACACTATGCTCATGAACTTACGTTTGTTCTGCTGACCAGTGAGAGTCTTCTTCTATCCTCAGGGGCTCGTCAAAGTCTGCCGCTGTCCTACCCTGCACAGACAAGCGTACGCAAATCAGCAACAGCTGCAGAAATCACATGATCCACAGTCCGGCTCAACCACTGGCCAAAAATTCGAGACGTTACCACTTTCTCCTCCGTACAATTAGAACACAGAGTCCTTTTTCTTCATCTATTCCTTCCATTCTTCATGCTTTTTTTGTTTCTTACTCATTTCTAACAGCAACTCTTTATTCTGCAATCTATTCAAGCCATTAATGAAGAGCACTCATGTCTAACACCAAGCACAGAAAGTACACATATTTAAAGAAAAGTTTAAAAATCAGTGTCATTTACATTCATGAAATATACAGTGATATATTTTATCTATCTACAGGGCCTCAGTCAGACTAGTGTAAAAACAGGATGTGAGCCAAAAAAAAAAAAAAGGACATCTGACTGTAGAATACTTTGGTATACAGAGGAGTTCATGGCCTATTCAATGACTACAAGTTACCATCCAGTGTGCAACTGGAGAATAATGTCGACAGAGGTAAAAACTGAGTTGTGATGATGTGAAACCAGACTGTACTTTAACTTGGAATAAGCTAAAAAGGTGGCACGGTGGTTAGCACTGTTGCATCACAGCAAGAAGGTCCTGAGTTCAATTCTACCATCAGGCCAGGGTCTTTCTGTGTGGAGTTTGCATGTTCTCCCTGTGTTTGCGTGGGTTCTCTCCAGGTACTCCGGCTTCCTCCCACAATCCAAAGACATGCAGTTAGTGGGGATAGGTTAATTGGATACTCTAAATTGCCCATAGGTGTGAGTGCAGGTCTGAATGTGAGTGCAAATGGTTGTCTGCCTGTATGTGTTAGCCCTGCAAC
>VVHJ01045783.1:0-15630 GCA_015107715.1 Tylochromis polylepis
CTGTAAATTAAATCCTACATTTAAAGAAAGAAAAATGTAAGTGTAGTGTTATGTGTAAGCCTCTATTGTAACACTGATGTCTGGTAGATATTACCACTGTGTGGCTGTAACTGCAGCCATCACACAAACCAACATTTAAGTTTATCAGTTTCTTTTCTGACAACCTCCAAGAGCAGCTTTAAGTCTTTCCCAGAACAATGAATGGTTGTATCATCTGCAAAAACAACAAACATCAGTATGTTTGTCACTCTGCAGATGCCATTGAGATACATAGTAAATAGTTTGGGACCCAATACTGAACCTTGTGGGACACCACAGGTAATATTCAAGCACACGGATTTTGACTGACCAATTTGTACAATTTTATTGTCTATTATCAAGATAACATTTTAACCAGTTGTTTTCTACCCCTCTCACATCATAGCTTTCCATTTTTTGTAACAATATTTTATCATCAGTTGTATCAAAAGCCTTTTTCAGGTCAATAAATATCCCCATTGCCTATTTTTTATTATCTATATATTCAGTTATATTTTACTCTAACTCCATCATTACCATAGATGTTGGTCTAGTTCATCTGAAGCCATACCGGCTCTCAATCAAAATATTATTTTTTCAATAAAGTTGCCAAGCCTTGTAATTTGTAACTGGAGAACTATGAAAGTAAGGAAACTGGCCTGTACTTAGTAAAATTATGTTTGTCACCAGCTTTATGTAATAGGATGACTTTGGCTATTTTCATTTTGTCTGGGAATGTACCTGTTCTGAATGATAAATTACATATTTATGTTACTGGACACACAATTCCATAAATTACTTTCTTCAGTATAGTCATATCAATGTCATCACTATCTGTTGAAAATGTATTTTTACATTTATTAACTATTTCTCTAATCTCTCTTCTGCAACTTCCAGAAGTATTGAATTTGGATTTTCTGGTCCACAGTCCTCGCCTACATTGTTCTCCCCAGGCAGTGTATTTTTATTTCCTTTGCCAGATTTGGACCCACACTGTCAAAGAATCTGTTAACTCATTTCTATTTGTAATAACTGTATCTCTGAAATAGTCTGGGTAATTAGCTTTGGTCTGTTTATTTCTAATAAAACTATTTAATATATTTCATGTACCTTTAGTGTTATTTTTATTATCATCTAGCTTTTTATTAAAATTATCCTTCTTATAATACTAATGTATTTATTATTATATTTGTTATACTTTTGTTCCTGGTGTTCTGTACACACAACTTTATTTCTCATTTTTTCCATGAGAAAATACTTCAATACTAAGGCACTTCAACATATTATCTATAGATGCTGTCATGTTGTCAGCAACCTTTGGACTGTTTGACAAAGCCAGAGTACCCAAAGAGAACCCATGCAGACATGGGGAGAACATGCAAACTCCACACAGAAAGGCTCCAGCCAGATGGTGGATTCAAGCTCAAGATAGAAAAGAAACAGAATAATGCAACCCTTTTTTCTCTCATGTCCTTTTTGCATCCTTAGGTTGTTAAGGACTGAACTTCATGAAACCCACGAACACAGTGAAAGAACTCTTCATTTTTGTCTTATTATTCTCCAACTAAACAAGGTTATTTTCCCTAAATGGGCTTACTTAGGAGAGAAAGGTCAGCTTCAAATAAGATGATTTATTTCTCATTAATCCAAGAAAAGACTGCTGTGAGCTTTCAGTCTGAAGCTTGCAGCTCAAAGAGGAAAGTAAACAGGTTGCTGTGTATTGTGTTGTTCCAGTACTGTGTACAGTAAAATGTGTATTACTCATAATATCTGGCAAAGTAATCTATGATCCAGGACTCCACTGCAACAGCCTACATAGGAGTCATCTTTTTTAAAGGTGTTTGAGAAATCAGAGAACATGAATCTGATAGTGTACCCTGGTATGTACGTGTGTGTGCATATGAAAGCAGGTAGCCTTCATGATGTGTGAACTAAGAGGTTACCAGACTGCAATCGCTGAGTTACTGGCATTGGGATGGGGCCTCGTGGTACTGGAACAGGGACCTTCTCCAGACATGTCTCCGGAGGTAGTGTCGGTGTTGCTAGTTAATACAAGGCAGTGTGCCAAATCTTCCAAATAAACATTTAAGCCTGTTGGCCCTGTTGATATCCCCATCTAGCATTTGACTGCTGGGCTTGCAGCCAGTGATCATCCTCATGTCTCTCTGGACTTCCCTGGTGTCACTGCGCTGCAGCCCTGGCTCCAGCTTCATCCTGTCAGGCCTCTGATTTTCATTGATTGTTGTTTCTGGAACCTCCTGACCTGAACAAAAGATTGAACAGCTCCTCACTGATCACTGTAATGTAATTTAATAGTGGCTCAGCATTATCAGAGAAGCATGTGACTGGACATAGCAGTTTACTGTTAAAGCAAAAGCAGCTCTATAAGGTGATGTGTCACTTTCTTCCTGCAGTCGGAGTAATTTCCACAGAAGTGACCTATATTTTGGGAGGACTGGTGTTTGCCTGGATTGTGGAGGAGTGGGTTTGGGACTACGCCATAACAGTCACACTTCTCCACATTGCAATGACTGTAGCAGGTACACACACACACACACACACACACACATGCACGCATACACACACAGAAACACAAAGTGGATCAATGGAGCGGAACAGCTGATAGGATTGGAGGCCTGATTATGTAACTGGATATAGAGGCTGCAGCTCAGCGTATAAACACACGGATGCTATTTCATTTGAATGTCCACCACTAAACTGGATTCAGTTTATCCAAGCATAAAGCTTTCATATTTCTCTTTTTCCCCAAAGTCACAGTCAGTATTCATTATTTTGATAGTAAGTGTTGTCACAAAATTTAAATTGTATTCTGGTGTGTTTTGCAGTGATGTCAGACTTCCCTTCAGCTGAGCACTGGTGGATAGCTCTGGGTAAGATTTGTACTCCTTCATTGTTCTGTCTGTGCCTCTGTCTGTCTCCAATATCGTTTGCAGAAGACAAAAAATATCCACTTTGTTTTTCGAGCTCCTAATCCATTTGAAGATATTACATTTCCTCGGTCCACACTTACTATAGCTCACTTCCATCTTGCCTGCAGATTCAGCTGCTCTTGCAGTCATTTAGCTCTTCTCTCCACAGGTACAGGCCTGGTGATGATGATATTTGGAGGACAGCTCATGGCCTACAAATTTTTCAGAAGCAACTTTGTCTATCCGGCTGAACTGCAGAATTTCTGATGAAAATGAAACGTTTCACTGCTGACAATGTTATTACTGGTCTTAGCAACTAAAGTATGTCAATAAAGTTATACATACTGTACATATTCTAAAGAGAACCACAAGACTGACTTTGTTTCCTTGCCAGCTTAGTTCAGTTCAAGTAATAGTCTGATCCCACTTTGTACAAATGGCCTACTTTTGTCTATTTAACATGTTTGTTTTTTTTACCTTTTCTGTACAGTTTATTATATTTCAGTTTGTATTATTTCTTTGCAGACTTAAAACTTTAAACTTAGCTTGAAGCAACAGATGTTACAGTTGGAAAAAGTGTGAATGATATACTACCTGTAATCTACTGACTGATATGTGTGCATAGATGGTTTGTGTCTGCAATTTATATTTACAAATCAAAATTTATTTGGAATTTGAATTAAAGGTTTTATGAACCTTTTTTTATCTGTCTGTCTCTATGTGTGGTCTGTGTCTTTTTATATCAGTGGGCAGTTAAAGTAGGAGCACAATTTGTGTCTGTTAAAACAATACATAGACACACACCATTTAGACCAGGAGTAGACAATAAATTTTCCACTGCACTGGGACAATTGTGGAGGGCCCCATCAATAAGCTTATAAAGACATTAATAAACTCCTGCACTGAACAGGAGATACTAATTCACTGTCATGGCTTAGACACCAGTAAAACTGGTATACCTTCATGTGTTTTCACCACTCTGGCAAATATGCCATGAAAATGGTTTATTGGCACATGCTCCTAGAGGTGGGCGTATCAATCCAAATATCATATTATCCAATAGATACCAATATCTGATATTACACCAATATTGGTATTGGATCGATACTATTGTGATAGGATAGGATTTCTCTCATCTACGTTCAGTATGTAGCATGTGGAATTGTATATAGGATATACAATATAGGATAAGCGGTAGAGAATGGATGGATGGATATTACTATTATTATTATATATTTTTGGAAAGGGAAAAACACACCTCAAACATGCACTACGAAAAATGTCTGAACCTTTTCATATTGACCTTATAGCCCAAAGCACCTTTAAACAGCAGAAGCTGAACCAAAGTGCTTTAGAAACTGGTACATTTAGATTCCAGGTCTCCAAAAAACCCAGTTTCAAAATAGTTAATAGTTTAAAATGGTCATTAAAATGTGGTCAGAATTTGCAAACTGATGATGATACAGTACTCATAAATCAAAATACACTGCTCTCCCCAAATAAGCTGAATTTATAGGTTAAAAGTGTCAGTATTGTTACTGGTATTGGCAATACCAGCCCTGCATCTAGTTGGTATTAGATCGATAGCTAAATTTGTAGAAAAATTGCACAGCACTACACGCTTCCTGGCCCCCTCTTCTACCTTCTCGTCAAGGTCACGTGGTGTAAGCGCCAGAACAAACTAGGACACTATTTTTACTGAGTTATCTGTGTAACAGCGCTGTTTACAACAGCTTTAACTCATACCACCAACTAAATGTCAAGAAACGGGTTAATATCGAGTATGCGGAGGCTAATAAACGCTGACGAGCCGCTCGAAACGAGATCTCCGGTGAGTAAATATGTCAGCAAGTTGCTAGCTCAGCTAACTGGCCAAATGCTAACAAAGTTTGTATTTGTGCTAAAAATATAACCACTATTATATATGTGTGTGTGTGTATGTATATATATATATATATATATATATATATATATATATATATATAGCCACCAGTCTAGAAAAAAATATGTATGCTTTATGTAGGCTATTATTTTTAAATAGCACTCAGGTATGAAATGACATAACTAGTTAAGTGAAATTAGGTACAAATTAGGTACAGTTCGCTGTTAGCTTTAAGTGAAAATGTCAGCTCGTCGTGTACTTCACTGCCAGTGCAACACATTGATTTTACATGCAAGAGAATTCTGATTAGTGTCAACAATATTTACTCTAAATCACTCACACACAACATACAATGCTGTGCAAAAGTCTTTAGCCACCCCTGATTTTCTTTATATTTTGCTAGAAATAGGTGCAGCAATTTATTGAAACATGTGCAAACCCATATAGAAATGCAGTATACAAGGCAAAAACGGGGTTTGCACGATTGTAACGAATGAGTATTTGGTATGACCACTTTTATTCAACAGCACAACCAGATATCTCTTAGACAAGCTTTCTATTGATTTCTTTAAGTAGTCTTCAGAAATATTTCTCCAGGCTTCTTGAAGGACATTCAAAGATCTTGTTTGGATGTTGGCTGCTGTTTGTTCTGTTCTCTGTCAAGAAGAGCCCACACTGCTTCAATAAATTGAAGCCTCTGGGGAGGCCAGTCCATGACTGTAGGTGTTTTTGGGTCTTTGGGATCATTACCATGCTGAAAAATGAAGGTGTTTTCCACCTAGTATTGTATGATGTATCAAAATCAGATGGTCATCTGTAAAACATGGTAGAGCCTCGGCTGTAGACCCTCACTCTTCCACCTACAACAAGTTGAACCTAAAATGTCAAATTTGGATGACTAAGACCATAAGACCATAAGACCATATCACTGATTTTCATTCCAGTTGTGTAATTGTTTAATAAGAAATGCACTGCTGCTCGCTGCCTTCGTTCACAGGCACAGTATTGTTCATCTTAGATGACTAAAAGCTAGAGCGGACGGAGCCTTGTCTCCCACACAACTACCCTTTGTTATTTCGCTGTCGCTGTGTGCTAAAAGGCAGTTAGATTTTTCGGCTGCTAGTAACAAAGGTAAAGATACAATTTAAAATTGGTTCTTTGCTAAGTTGTCTGTTATGTGTATACATAACACTTTCATCCCTTGAGTTGGGGGCTTTTTTAATGCTTGAATTGTTCATAGGTAAGTTTTAAGTGGCCAAACAAACAAATACAAAAGCATTCATTGGAAAATAGTTAGGTACAAAGACTGGACTGAAATGTGTAATTGTAAAAAAAAAAAAGAGAAGAAAAGAAAAGAAAAAGCAGAGCAGCAAAGAAAACTTTTGAAATGCCTCCATAAAGTCTGGGGAACCACTTAAAAATGATGAGAAACTCTTGCTCCTTGGAAACAAAATATAAGACATTTGCACAGTTCTGTGTTATGTGAAGGTCATGGATTATTCCATATGAAATCACACTTGACTCAAAAAATCTTTTACCCTCACACTATGAACATTTCTGGTCCTTGAAGTACACATACTTTTCAGTAGCAAATCTATACCAAATTTATGTCACACATAATGCAGCAGTTGGTGTTTGAGTACAAATTGTGTATCTTTTGCCAAGTGTCACTTGATTTCTTTCCATCGTAGAGTCCTTTTGAGCAGCTAAGTCAGCAGATGAATGACATCTTAGGAGATGGAGGAATCCTGAAGGAGGTGGTCCAGCCAGGAGAGGGCCCGCCTGTCCCCCAAAACGCTTCAGTACTGAGTATGTATGAGTACACATTTCTTGTTAAAGCCTCTTACAGTTGTAGTTTATCATATAAGTGAGGTCAGCATTTTTAGCTTGTCTAGCCACAATTCACAAAACTCTCTACTCCTTGTAGAATGTTGTTCAGATTGTCATGAACCTTGCACCCAGTCATCACCTAAAGAGTCTCCAGGTGAAGGTCATGTTTGCCATTTTATGGGCAATAACCTGTGAATTGTGTGAGTGTGAGCTGGTTGAGCTGCTACATCACCGATGGTCTGATTTTACTTCCACACAGTCCATTACTCAGGCTTCCTGGAATATTCTGATCGGCCTTTTGAAACCACCACTAACCTCAAATACCCCAGGATGATGAAGTTGGGGAGAGGTGAGAAACTCTCTACACCGGCTGAACCGTGAGTTTTTTGTTTTCCCGCCTGAAATATCACAGTTTTAAAAGTCATTCTTTAAACAGATGTGACACTGGCCGGGCTGGAGCTGGGTCTGTTGACCATGAAGAAAGGAGAGTTCGCTCGGTTCCTCCTCCAGCCTCAGTATGCATACGGGGAAATGGGATGCCCTCCATTCATCCCTGCAGCAGCTGTGGTTCTGTATGAAGTTCAGATCCTCGACTACCTCGACTCAGGACAAGTGGATGACTTTATTGCAATGAGTCTGGTAGGAAGGCTGCAGGTGCTCTGTTTAAGAGTACCAGCCTCAGACAGATCTGCACCTTTACCGCACATACTTAAAAGCCTCTACTCTTTTGCTTTTATAGCCTGGATCAGAAACGGTCATTGATTATTTTCTGTTCTCCTTCTCAGGAGGAGCAGAACACTGTTCCTCTGTCCACACTTCTTGAAGTTGTCAACACACTGCGGAGTTTTGGCAACCGTTACTTCAACCAGAACCGATATTCCATCGCCAAAGATCGCTATAAACAGGTACATTTTGAAGCATGTTAATTGTTTTTATTTTTCATTACGTTTTACTGCGATGGCTAATGTCATACCACATGGTTCTTGGTGAAAGTGTTTTTTATAGTATTTCTCTGCTTTGCATGCAGGCTATGCTGCTGCTGGGAAACAGGGGAGCACAGAGTGATTCAGAGAAGGAGAGGATCAAGACGGCTCTGCTTCCTCTCTACCTGAATATTTCTCTCGCTGAGCTCCGTCTGGACAGACCGCACAAAGCCCTGAAATATGGAAACAAAGCCTTGGAGATGGACTCTGCCAACACAAAGGCTCTCTTCCGCTGCGGACAGGTAGGAATGGGGCTTTTGTTTGTATGTCTTCCAGACTGTCAGATAAAAAATCCTCACTGTCTCTGGGGGGTTTAAAAAAAAACAACAACAACAACAACAACAACAAAAAAAGAAAAGCATGACACAAAATCATGTTTATTCCTGTTCCCGTTTTTCAAGTTTCACACAACATATTAACTCAGTTAAAGATGCATTTTGATACACTAATCACATTTCTTTTAGGCTTACCTGGAGCTGCATGAGTATGAGAGTGCTCAGTGTTGCCTCACATCTGCTCAAGCAAAGAAGCCCTTCGACAGCGACATCAACAACCTTCTGAGGAAAGTGGCAATGTAAGATGATTTTAATGGCTTTAGAATAAATACTGCTTCAGTTGTTTCTCCTGGGCGGTGCACAGCAGTGCGCTGAAACTGTAACAGCTACCTGACAAATACCAATACTTGGAGCCCTCTGTCTGTCCACACAACTGTGACTATTACATAAATTTTATATTAATGGCTCCACTCACCCCCACTTTATTAGGTGTACTGTTCAACTGCTTCAACAGCTCGTTAAGGCCTATCAAACGTCTAATCAGCCAATCACATGGCAGAAACTGGATTTAGCCGTGTATACATGGTCAAGACTACCCGCTAAAGTTTAAACCGAGCATCAGAATGGGGAAGAAAGGTGATTTAGGTGACTTTGAACGTGGCATGATTGTTGGTGCCAGACAGGCTTATCTGAGTATTTTGGGAACTGCTGAGTTACCGGAATTTTCCCACACGGCCATCTCTGGGGTTTACAGAGAAATTATCCAAAAAAGGGACTGCTGGTTAGCGGCAGCTTTCTGCCTCATTGGCCAGACTGCTTCGAGCTGCTAAAAAGGCAACAGCAACTCAAATAACCAGTTGTTACTCAGCCAAGGTATGCAGAAGAGCATCTCTGAATCCACAACTTCCTGTGGGATATCATACCATGTCACAAAGCTCACACAAGGCAAAAGGAGGTACAGCCTAGTACAAGCAAGGTGTTCCTCATAAAGTGGATCGTAAGTGTCTTTTGTAACATTTGTGAAGCCACTTGGAAGATATTCACGTGTCATTTTCTTGTTCCAGGTGCTATAAAGACAGCCTGGACAAAGAGAAAGACTTGTGCTCAAAGATGTTTAGAGAGCTGAAAGGCTCAGTGAAAATGTGAGGACCAGCAGGAGGAGGAGGTGAGAAATCCTGTTCATTCATTCTGCCTGGTTTTCATATATTCTAATCTCATCTCTGGGAGGGTTAACATTTTAAAATGACTTCTGTGTGATCAGCCAGTGTCTGTCCTTTTCCCTTAAATCTGCTACACCCATCATTGCAAATAAATGATCTTTTGTCCTATAATAAATACACTCGGTATAATAACTTTTTAATGAAGCCATGAAAAAAATAAATAAATAAATAAAAAAAATCTGCTAGACTGTTTCAAATTAAAATCTTGTTGGTTAGTTTCTTTCTACTGATCTGGATCTCATCATTTAACCAAACATTAACAGTATGATCTGAGACACAAACTACAGCTCCCATGAGTCTTTGACCTCATCTCTGACCTCAGTTATTGCACTGTTTGTGTTTTGTGTTGCAGGTTTCAAGATTCACCATGTTTTATTTTCATAATTTTTTTTCTACTCATGAAGGGAGTTGTGTTGTAATCATTATTTCATTTCTTTCAAAGTGATCTCAAATAGTTATTTTTTATATGTATATTAGTAATGTTTCTCATTAGTACCCTTTCTCTCCTTTGGACTCCTGGTATTACATATTCCTTACGTATTTGCTGGAGTGCTAAGCATTTGTTTGGGATCTTGAGATGATTATAATAAAAAATACAATGTTCACTTCCAGAAGAGCTTGTCTTTGTTGACTAATTGGAAACTAAGGTTTTCTCATCTTGAATTTGATCTTCAGTTTATTTGCTCAAGAAGCTAATCTATTGTAGGCAGATATTATGGATGTAATTCTAATATTAAAACTGCTTTTTGGTTTGTTTTTTTTGTTTTTTTTATCCTGGCAGTCCAGACAGGATTCATTTTCTCTTATTGAAACAGATTGGGTGGGGAGATGAGCTACAGTAAGGGTTTGTGCTTAATTGTGAGCTTCACTTGACCTAATTACCTGAGAAAGGATCTCCAGTGACAGCAGGGGGTGCCCTTTCTGATACTGCTGCAAGAGGCTTCATGTAGCAGATACCAGGGGCATAACTGAGCAATATTTGTACCAAACCAAACTGCCACAAGCAGCCAAACTTATGCACACTTAAGATATGATGATATTGGACTATTTGAAATACTAAGAGTGTGAAAATTACAAAGTTTCCAATTTTATCTAATTTCTCAAAACTTCTGGGAAAGATTTACTGTTATAGATGCCCTTTGTACCGCCTTTGTTTGTACCTTTGGCCGTCCTCTACATACAGTACTCTAGGCCCAAATGAAAGTGATCTCAAAGTGGAGGTAGCGTGAGGGATACAGGAAAACAAAATGAAGCAGGAAGTAAGTGAATGATAAATAAAACTGAAGATGCGGCGAGACTGAGTCGAGTGGCGGCATGACATCAGAGGTGGGGAGGTGCAGAAAAATCTAATTTACTTCTCTGGCTAATCCACTTTTCGCTCTGTGGGTGGGTCGGTTTTGCTATCAGTTCCCACCACATGGCGAGTAGGTTGTGCTTTGTGAAACAAAGCTTTACTGAATTCAATCAGACAACAAAACAATGGTCTCCAGATTCACATACTACTTCCAGCTCAGGTAAGGAATTAGTAATGTTTTTGTGTTTGTACACCGGTGTGTGCATATGGGTGTGTAACCCTTTTTATTTTTAAGCATAGGTCACGTGCTATGTGATGTGTGTTGCCTGTGTTGTGCTCAAACTTTTAGGATCACAGATGTGTAGTTTACCTGCTGTGATCAGCTCTGGTTGGCTCTGGGCCTTTGAAATATGATACAATTATAACCATGTAGTATACCCTGCACATATGACAGCATACACAGAAAAAAAGTCGTCAGTTTACCTTTTATATGTAGTCCTGCATATTGAACAGTAATTTGACAACAAATAGCTTTTTCAGTTATTGACGTATTAAAGGCTATCATTTGGAGTTTGTGGTTACTAGAAATGTTATGCTAATGTTATCCAAAAATGATCCAAGCAATTTTCCTGGGGGTGCCAGTATAAACTTGCAGGATATGAATATAGTGCAGGCTCAGGTCAGTGTGTAAACGCCCTCAAGCATTTGCAAAGCTGCACATTAGAAACTACTTCATTTCAAAGCCAAAGCAGCTGCCCACGAACATGAATTTGAGCCCTAGGCTATATTTTAAAACAACAGCTGCAAAACTGTAAGATCACAATGAAGAACCCTTAAGCTGTATGGATGAAACTAGCAGGAAGTCTTATTTGCTTATTATCAATCCAGAGTGGAAAAACCCTGAGTATTGACTTCCACCTAATCAAAGTTGTAAATAGTAGAGCAAATAACAGCCGTAAGGCCATGGGGGAAAGACGGTGACGTTACTGACGCTGCACTAAGATTAAATTTTGCATCTGCACCAATCCTGCATGCATTTAAGTCACACTAGCTGTACGGGTTGTAGATTGCTGAAATTTATTTAATTTTTTTAAATGTCTTAAAGGTCACTTATAACCATACAAACAAACCTTTTACATCTCACTCTAATTGTTAAATATTATTGTTTTAATGTGAACCTACATGTTAAATCTAGTTATTTTATAACATTTAAATTAAATTATCAGCAGTATAAACTACTTTTTTAGTTTTATTCATATACAGCCAAACCACAACAGCAGTCACCTCAAGGGGCTTTATATTGTAAGGTAAAGTAATACAGCTACAATAATACAGAGAAACCCCCAGCAATCAGATGACCCTCTATGTGCAAGTGCTTGGAAACAGTGGGAAGGAAAAACTCCCTTTTAACAGGAAGAAACCTTCAGCAGAACCAGGCTCAGGGAGGGTCAGCCATCTGCCGCCAGGGGTTGAGGGTGAGGGAAGGAAGACGGGCCAAAAGACACAATGTTGAGCCAGATTAAATCTCCATCACATTTAGATTGAACCATGTTAACATTAAATGAAATGCATGTAAAGTTGCCATCTTTATAAATACTTTTGAGAGCAAAATGTAGGAAAAATTACAGTTTTAATAGTCCTGCTTTACAACTTTTTAAAAATGGCGCCACAAGCTATTAATGCATACACATATGTGTGTATATGTAATCGATAATAATTCAAATCTAAGGAGAAGAATGTGTTTACTGGGTAGATGTATGGAGACGCCTCGAAATACATGCAGGCGCTTATTTGAACAGGAAGCTGTCAGTACCCTGTTGGAGCAGCTGGGTGCGCTGTCACATCTGAAACTTTGACCTGCGGGGTTTGGGCCAATCCTGGAGCTCGTCTGTGAGTGTAATCCAGCCCCTGTCCTGCGCTGCCTCTCAGAAAACACACCGACAAGTTGTGGAGAAAGACGATAACACGGAGCCGAGAGGGTGAGAAGACGGAGGAGGAGAGTAAGATGTCAGAATGAGTCGGCAACATATCCGCACACAGATGGAAGGAATACACGGATAAAGTGATTATCTGTCGATTAGCGATCGGATGTCACAGCCGTGTGTAAAATAGAAGAAAGAAGAAAAGCAGGAGAAACATGAGCCGGCAGCAGCAGGAGTCACAGGGAGTGGTTTTAACGGGTTACCACAGCAACATGGAACTGTTGCCGCAAACTGGAGCGTGTGAGTCCAGCTGTCCGCCGGTCCCGGACGCCGAGCACACCGTGTACAGGTGGGAGTGTGTGCAGCTGTAATGCCATCCTTCTAGACCATTAAAAGAGAGTGTGTGTGTGTGAGAGAGAGAGCAAAGGTCACGGTGATAATGCTATTTTCCCTCATTTTCTTTTTTGAACTCCAGCTGTGGACGGAGTGTTAACTGCGTTAACTTGAACCCAGCAGTAGCCTGGTGTACTGCACTGCAGGCAGTCCACGATTTTTTTTATTGTCCCCACTGGCCTAACTCCGCCCTTGGCCTTTGCTTATGCTTTTTCCCAATCAGCAGATAAGAAGTTTCACCTTGGTTTTGTTCCGTTGGCCAAGATTTCACACCTAATCCACAGCTCTTCCTCAGCACTGTAGCTCTACAAAAAGTCTTCCCCTACGAAGAGCTAGATTTATAAGCAGTGACCCGACTAAAATGCAGAAGTTTTAAATTAGCTGTTAGTATATATCCCATTTCCCCTAGTCAGTGTGTTTGGTGACACACTTCTGGACTGTGGTAAATCCTGTTCACTATTTTCCATCAGCTTAAAGAGAAAAGTTCATGTTATAACACACAGATTGTTCTATTATGAAAATAACAGATGTGAGGATGTCTTAAAACAAATAATCTATATGGGACAGTCACAGACAGTCTGTGATTTAAAACTGAAACAGAAAATCCCTGACATTTTAAATATAGAAGCTGAGAGTAGAGTTATTCTAAACTTGGCCAGAGGTGCTGCACTTTGAAGCTTTTGGGTTCTACTTTAAAACCTCCAGGATAATTCAGAAGTGTCTGAAGACATTATTTAACTGTATCAGAATCTACAGAAACTACTTTTAACTGCTTTCTTATTCACAAGGGAGCAGCCACACTGGGTAACTCTACATGTTTGGCTTGGCTGATTTTTCTTTTTTTTTATATGCCGGATGCCCTTCCTGAGGCAACCACAAAAGAAATATGTGTGTCCTCTCAGGACCAAACCAATGGCCTTTCTCTTGTTAGGCAAAAATGTAAACCAATACACTATGGAGCCATGCAACAGCAGAGTATATAACAGTGGGAATATCAGGCCAGAAAGATAATTGTCTGTGATGTCATGTGGTTGTAAAATGCATGACTGATAAATGATATGTTCGGCTACCACAAACCTCCAGGGCAGAGTCACTGTTTCCTACGCAGAGTTTTCAAATCTAGAACTCGATGTGATCAATCTCCACCTGAAAAACAAAATCTGATTTGGTGTTTTGATGTTCTCTTCATGCAGCAGAATGTAGTCACACCTTGTCTGGATTTCATAGCTTAAGTTTCTGGCTTATTGTTTTATTTAATGGTTTGACAACCTTCTTGTCAATGAGGAAGGGACTCAGTAATTCAAGAGGTGCTGTCGCTGGGGCAGCGATGAATGAGAACTAAAGTGTTACGGAAACGACTGTATAGTTACTTTTTTATTTATAACGGATGTTGCTGATTCATACAGGTCGAGCTGGATGTGAAGTCTGCTCATTTACATCAGCAAACACCTGCTGTCACCAACCGTGGGCTGGTTAAAGTAAACAGCCCCAGCTGGGATTCAAACATGCACACCTGTGCGTAGGTGTGTATCTGTGTGCGTGTTCCAGATGGCTTGTCCAGGTAGCTAGAAGAAAAAAGAAAAACAGCATCACATTACAGGCTGCCTTTGTCTCACCTCCCAAGCAGAGTATGTGTATCCTGTCTAGGTTGACGTGTGGAGGCTTAGTTTTGTAGTCATTGTTTCCCCTCATCAGGAAATGCCAGAGAGACATAATGTGTCACGTCTTGCATTTGATGTCTTTATTTGTTATATTCAGGCCTTCTAAGTAAGGAAACTTTAGCCTATTATATCACATTTCTCATTGCCATATATAAACTATAAACTAACTAACTAAGGAAAAAAAGTAATTTAGCGTGACAAAACAGACAGCTTAGCTCTACAACAGAGCACTGCACAGGAAGTGAAAGACATGGAAGGTTACAAGGCATCAGGCCAAAATGAATTACAGCAACACGGAGGGTGCAAACACACAGCTGTGTTCTGTATAATGCATATCGGTCAGGTCAAATCTGGCACCTGTAAGGATAAACAACATTACCAATAGAAGAGCTGAGGATTAAGGAGATGCAGCTAAAACCGAATACTACAGAAAAACACATGGCAAAGGAGTTAGTAATCAGGAATACTGTACCAGACAGGGATAGGTCACATATTGTCAATTCAAGTATAAGAAGATGATTTGTTCAACCAGTAAGTCTTTGCTGACACCAGCAACTGTGTAAGACGGGAAACAGAGCTAGGCTCTGTCCTCAGAAAGAGCAGCTGGCATCTGTTGGTCTAAATGGGAATACCACACCCACGCACACACACACACACAGACAGACAGACACACAAACACTTGTCATCCTCTTCCCTTTTCCTCAGCTGTCCATTGTTCACTTTGTGTTTTGAAGCTTTAAAAATAAGTCTGATTGTCTTCCCCTTCCAATGTCAGTTTTGAAACAAGCACTTCTTTAAAATCTTATTTTTGTACATTATGGAATTTTTTTTTTTTTTTGAAGTTGTTGATAAAGGGATATCCTGCCGATATCTGCACATTCAAAGCAAAAACCACATATAGGTGTTTTTTGATCCTATTAAACAAATAAAATCTAAAATAAAATTGAAGTGCCATTTGATATTTTATAGGTTCTGCAAGCCAGAGGTTTTAATTTTGGATAAATCTTTTTGATCTCACTCTCGGCAAGAAAGGGAATAAACATTTCCCAATATGTCAAAAATCTATCCCAATAGCTGCAGAAAAGCAGCTGTGTGAAAATGAACCCTTTATCTGACACTAAACATGGGTAAAAATAAAGTGCAGGCGAAAAATGGCTGCTTCTAAGTCAAAGTACAGTGATTTTTTTCTTTTTTTTTTTTTTTTTTTTTTTTTGAGCCCATT
>VVHJ01045786.1:0-25095 GCA_015107715.1 Tylochromis polylepis
GTACCGGCGTTTGGCATCTCTCGCCGCACGCCGTATGAGGCCGCTTTGTAGGCGCTCATATCGCCAGTGGCGAGACCCGCGTTGTAGGTGGCGGTCCTGGCGTTTACTGCAGCGCGGATCGAGCTGACCATCCACGGTTTCTGGTTTGGGAATGTGGTGATTCTCGCAGTGGGGATAATCTCCTCCGCTAGCATATTGACGAAGCATACTGCTACTTCCGTAAACTCGTTGATGTCGACTGCGCATGCTCTGAACATGTCCCAGTCGACGTCGTCGAGTGCGTCCTGTAGCGTGGTTTCTGATTGGGCAGACCACCGTTTCACCTCCCTCGTGGTTACTTCTTCCCTCCGTATGTTTTGTTTGTACTGGGGAATGAGGAAGATGGCGTTGTGGTCAGACTTCCCAAAAGCCGGGTGTGGGACAGCTTTGTAGCCCTGCTTGTATGGTGTGTAGCAGTGATCCAAAGTTCGATCCCCCCTCGTTGGACAGAGACATGCTGGTAAAAGTTTGGCATGACTTGTCTGAGGTTCGCTTTATTAAAGTCTCCAGTTACAATGAGGGCTGCGCCCGGATCCTTGTTTTGAAGCGAACTCAGCACATCATGTAGTTCCGACAAAGCCATACCTGTGTCCGCTTGGGGTGGGATGTAGACCGCCGTGGCGATGACCGAGGTGAACTCACGGGGTAGATAGAAAGGGCGGCACTTGATGCTCAGGAATTCCAGATGTGGCGAGCAGCTGCTGGAAAGAGTAGAAATGCTCCTGGCATCACACCACTTTCTGTTTACCATGAAGCACACTCCTCCACCTTTGGTTTTCTTCGACTCTGCCGTTCTGTCCGCACGGAGCACAAAGAATGAATCCGACGGAGTTACGGCCTGGTCCGGCACGGTGGGGGTCAGCCATGTCTCCGTGAAGCACAGAATGTTGCAGTCCCTCATGTCACGTTGGAAGGTGACTCTTGCTCTTAGGTCATCAAGCTTGTTCTCCATGGATTGTACGTTGGCCAGTAGGATACTGGGCAGTGGTGCGCGATGCGCCTGCTGTCTCAGTCTGTTCCTAATGCCAGCGCGTTTCCCCCGGCGCTTCTTTGTTCTACGCCACGGATGAGCGGCCCGTCCTTTGTTGTTCACCGCGCCGCGTAGAATCTCTGGCGGCCAGGATGGGTTAGGTTTAAAAGCGTCCAAGATTAGATGTGCAGTCTTGTCACCGATGTTTACTAGTGATCTGCCGTTGTATACTATAAGACTAGAGGATTTTGGAGAGTAAATCAGTGTGAGAAATAAGTAAAAAACAAGAAAAGTGGATAGTCGGAGCGGAGCGGTCAGGAAGGCGTCTGGACGTGGCCGCGCCATCTTGTGGTCCTGTGCCAGGTTTCTTAAGGTCATGACTGTTAGATGCTGTTCATCTGCTGTAGATAGGTTTTTAGGTCTGTCACAAGAAAAAAAGATCTTTGGGCCTGGAAGTTCATACCACACTATAATGTTGCAGAGTCTGAGCACAAGTCACATTTTTGATTGCAGAGCAAGTCTTTTGCTGAGTTTGGAGAGACACCTAGTGGTGAAAGAGTATTACATATAATAAAAATCAGAAATACTTTGTAAAAAAAAAAAAGGATTTAAAAAGAACCCCCCCAAAAACCTTTGGTATGTATATAATTATATATGGACAACAAAGATGAATAAGTAGTATTAAACCTTAAATATATCCAATAACAGTAAAATAAAACAAAGACTATAAGAAATGAAATGTGTATATATTGAATATATGGCATGGAGACATTACTATATAGAATGAAAACTAGGATGTATAGAATTAATTATGAGAAATATGGAATGAAAATGTGAATATACAGTGCTGTACAAAACCATATCCGTCAAAAACCGAGTTTGTACAGTTGTAATGAGCTTTAAAGTCAGTATTTGGTATGACAACCTTTATTGTTCTGCACAATCTGAAATTTCTTAGGCAAACATTCTTGTCATTTGTTTAACTAGTCTTTAGGAATAGTTCTCCCGGCTTGTTGAACAACAAAGTGCTTCTCTATTCCTGATGCCAATATGATCCCACACTGCTTCAATAATGTTGAAGTCTGGACTCACTGATAGTGTCCCAGTGTGTGTTTCTATCCAGATATGCTTTTACTTCATTGCCAATGTCTTTGGGATCATGCTGGGGAAAAAAGTGAAGCCATTGGCAATCAGACATTACTTTCTGTATTCATAAATCCATCAATTTGGACAAAACCCATTACACCACTGGCTGAAATGCAGCCCCAAACCATGACACTGGGTTTTACAAATGGCTGTGGAATTTTCTCACTTCTTTGCAGCCAGTGAGATTGCTTCTGATGATGTTTCGGTGAACAGTTGATGGTGAATGGCCAGATGCATCACTCAGGTTGTGCGTCAGGTCTTTGCTGGGTTTTTCTCCACTTTTTAAAATTTTAAGCAATTTTTAATTAATGTGTTAATTAATGCCAAATCTTCCACTAATAGCATTTTCTATAGATTCAACTAGAGAAATGAAAATAAATTATGTGTTTTTGCAAATCCTGCGATTAGCAAAGTACCCAAAATGCAATTTAGAATTGGATCTCTGCTAAATTGTTTGTTATGTGTAGACACAGCACTGGTTCATCCTTTGATTAGATGCTTTTTTCTGCTTGAATGATTCATAGGTCAGTGTTAAGTTAAAATAATAATAATAATAGTAATAACAATAATCTAGTAAGGATCAGTTACAAGCAGCCAGTGTCTTTAGATGACCTTCGGAAAGCCGTGAGAACTATTACTCACGACCACGTCTGCCTCACAGGAGACAAATTATCAAGGCTCAAGATTTTTGCACAGCACTGTATGAAATAAAAACTTGAATAAATATGTAGTATATCTAGGGAGACTCAGAACACATACAATACAGGCATTGATTAAAAATGTGAATATAGAGGTTGAAATGTATATATGGAGTTAAACTTGGGTATATGTAAAGAAAACTGTAAAGAACAACATACTCAATATATATGTAACTTTATGCTAAATAATATAAACAGCTTACTCTTGTATTTTTAGTGATTATGAGTAATCATGTTTGAAGAATGCATCATAACCAAAAAAATAACTAATCTCTTAAGGAGGCTAAAACCTAACCGTCAAACGTGTGGTATGACACATATTTTCATGTTAAGGAGAAAGGCACAGGCCTACCAATATATGCATGCGTATGTAATTGTTTTCTTAATAGCATGATAACTATGTGTGTGTCTGTGTATGTTGGGGGATTATATTATAAATACCAGCTCCTGCATTCATATTATTCTATGACGTAGAGAGCTGGATGATAAAAATCTAAAGATTTATTCTCATGTCCGACCAGCGAGAGTGTTCCAGTGACGTATTCCAAATCTTCATCAGGACAGCTTCACACTCTGTTTTTACATTTCATCAAACAACAAGCAGAAGCCTGAATCAATAGATTTAATGGCGCTCTCTGTCAGCCCAGTACTTTTTTATTCTGATAGTTCACTTGCATCTCTCTCCTCCTTCTGCAACTATTGTGTGATATTGCCTCATGCACTTGAAAGGCCTACGACTGCTAGGAGAGATACCAAGAGATTTCACACACACACACACACACGCCTTCACACACGCACACCCTCTACGAGCTGGGACACGAGATAGGCAACTTGTGTTTTCTGTTGACTGCTGGAGCTCGATAGGACTGCACTCAGCCCCGGGGATCAATCAAAACACAGGAAACGGCACTAAAATATTAGGGGGAAACATTACACGAGGCTGTACTTATTAATTCTCTAAACACACTTCTCTGATTGTGCGGTTGTTTGGACTCAGCTCCTTAATCTTGAGGGAATAAGGTTGTTTTCTCACAAAATGGTCAGGTGTCAATCAAAGCCTGCCTTCATGTGCTGCCATCCAGCGATGAATCCTGGGACGAAGACTCTGAATCTGACTGCATTGCAGCCAAATTCAGAGGGCTGAGACCTGCAGTTTTGGGGCAGGGTAGAAACATAATGGGAGGGGCACAGGGGCTTTTATCGTGCATGTCTCTATCTCTTAATCCCACCCTGTTCTTATTCAGTGTGCGCGCACTGGGCTGAACAGGGTTCACGGTGTTGCGATGAAGCGCGTGAAGAGAAAAACAGTCGACAGGCAGAGGTGGATGATACTACACAACTGGTTTATTTGGCTGTAATTGACCTGATGTTTCATTTCCTGACATCGACTATTAAAAGGACCTGAATTTCAGATACATCAAATTGAGCAATTGAAAACAAAATTCCCATGAAGTCGTACCCAACAACCATTTATTGTTGCGTCAACAGGTGATTGTTTGTTCGCAAAATACAGCCGAAAGAGAGGGAGAAGGAAAGGAAAAAAGAAAGCCAGTGAACGCTTGTGTGTCTCAGAGCAGGAAAGCAAAACCTGAGCATGAATCACACTGGCGGGGGGAGAAAAGTCGCCAGCTGATGAGCGGGAGGAAGTCAACTCAGTTAAACTGACGCAGTGGAGATCTTGAAGCCATGCAGTTAACAGAATATTGCCTTCAAATAACACTCGCACATGCTTTTCCAAAATCAAACATGCATTGGGTATTTCAGAGGGGTAAAGAGGTGTAAATACTCAACAGTTTAGCAATACAAATTCTCTACATGTTTCTCATAATGAATATTTGTAGAGCAAAGTGTTACACAATTTTTCCAGCAATCCCTTTATTCAGTTGATCGTTGTAAGCAAATGATAAATGAACATTATTAAGTAAAAATAAAATAGAAAATAAAATCTATATTTAGCATGGTTCTGCGTCAATGCTGCTGATGTGTGTCACAAAAAACCACAAGTAAATTCAATCACTACTACTAATTCAAAGAGCGTTTTGTAAACGGTCCTTCGTCGCGAGCGCAAACTCAGTCGTCACAAGGCTGCGAGTGCAGTTCGGATCACAGTGGTCACGGACAAGTTCAGCATCTCATCAGGAAGCCACCTTGCTAAGGCTTGTTATAGTTTAGTCACCCATTTGGAAACTTCTGGTCTTTTCTTTTAGGAAAGGAGTCTGTGTGATCAGTCATCCTCTTGGAACAATTACATCATTTTATTTTTTTAAGAAAAGAACTACCAAAATCATGCAAACTACCATTTGTGAGACAAAAACCAGTTGGTGCTCTTGACTTGATTTTTCTCTTGGTGCTGGCTGGGCAAGTTTGGAGGTGAGGTCAGCATGGGCGGTTTTCTTTTTAGGCACTGCCATCCTGCTTGAGCCGCTGACTGCGAGCCTTGTAGACCTCGATGAGTAAATCTTTGACGTACTGTATTTCTCGCTCCACTGATTCCGCCTTGTCACGAAGCTCCCGGTTCTGCCCCTCGAGACCGTGCAGCTCCTCCTCCAGAGAGTCCAGCTCCGCCCTCTTACGCAGCCTGTACCTGCAATTAGGAACAACGTGTGTGGTTGGTTTCACAGATTTTGCTGCCTTGCAACTTTAGTGAAGAGTCGAGCGTGCGTGACCTTTGAAGCTAAATCATCTGGATGACACAGAGCGCCAGCAGCTCTTTCCCTTGAAACAACATGACGTGCTGTTTATTTCACATGCATGCTATTTTCTACAGTAGTGAGTAAGTGAAACACACTGAGCTGCCAGACTTATAGAAGTGCTGAGGTGGGGCTGAATTTGGCAGACAGCGAGGGACTTTCCATGACCCGCCTACATTTTTCAGGACATTTAAAGCAATGTGGTGGCTGCTTTATGTAACACTCTCGTCATGCTGAAGTTGTACATTTAAACTATTATCTCCATTACATCTTGCACATTTTAATGAGGCGAACGAAAGTCAACGTGTGTTTGACGACAGAGACGGTGAGTCGGTCGTTTACCTGTGAGCAGCAGTTTTGTTCTGGTCTCTCTTCTTCTGCTTCCTCTCTCCACTGCTGGCGTCCAGAGACACTGCGCTCATCACCAGAGCTGGTTTCACAGAGCAGGGCTCATCCTTTAGCCTCTGGGTGGGGCGGTGGATGGGGCCACCCAGCAGTGGCCCCTCACCCTCCCCTCTGGACAGACATTCATAGCTTTGGTCTGCAAGGCATTCTGGATAGAGGTAGTGGCCGTGTTGGGGATCGACAGCCTGTGCTTGTGACGGCTGATCTAGGTCACCTATAAAGCTATGGTAAGGTTCTGTGCTGGCCATGGACTGGTGGAAGTAGCCGTCACCGGCCGCCATTGTCTCTTGGGGGATAGTCCCGGAAAGTCCTCCGTCTTTGCTGCAGTGCAAGACCTCGAGCCCCGCGCTGTCGTAACTTACGTTGACCTTCACGTTGTGCATCAATTGTCCCTCTCGCTTATGGTGGCCGTCATACGAGCCACCCAGACAAAAACCTCGAGCAATCTCTTCACTGCAAAACATTCCTTCTGAAAAACAATAACTCTCCTCTTCCTTCAAAGATAAAGCACATTCTCTCACCTTCTTGATGCTGCCGAGGCTGTTCTTGCTCACCGTCTTCAGCGTCGAGTAGTGGTTCACAGACAGCTCTGTACTTCCTGAGTAACATCCCCTGGAGCCCCACGTATCAAGTCCAACTTCATCCCCGACTTTCACAGCCTCGCCAAGGATTCTTCGCCCATTGTTGTGGTGGTAGCGGTGGTGGTAGTTGTATGGAGCGGGTCTTGCGATTTTGGTTCTGCTGATGGGTCCGCCGCAGAAGCTGGCCAGGTCCAGTTCGCCTGTTGCCAAGGTAACAACCACAGGGCTGGTTTCTGATTGGCTGGTCCCATACGAGCCATAGGGTAACTGGTAGTAAGACTGGGAGCCCATGGCTTGGGCACCCTTATCACATTTTGAAGATTTCTCCAACTTGTTTGTGGTGGATGTGGACTCGGAGCGGAAGTAGTCCTCAAGCTGAGCCAGCTCCTCCTGCAGTAGAGAGGTCATGACCTCCAGATCCGAGGGCACCTTGACATCTTGTTCTAACGGCGAGGGTGGAAGAGATGAGCTTGGAGAAGACTCGGTCGTAGATACAAATGAAGACAAATCAACTTTTTCGGTCATCCAATCAGAGTGACCATCACCTAGAAAAAATTAAAAATCAGAAGAAAGCGTCATGTAACGAGCAAAGCGATCCATTTTATTTTCAAGTGTTTGCAAAAAATGACTGAAATTAAATCTTGAAATCTAGAAAAAAAAAATCTTAAATAAGCAAAGGCTGAGAGAACAAACGTAAAAATAAAATGGCTTAAATTAAAATTAAGCAATACATCCAAAAAAAATAAAAAAATCCAAGTGCCCAACTAACCGATCATCTGAAAATGATTGAACAGCATCGTCTGCATTCGATAAATATCCACTTAGCTGTACTCACTGTACGACATTAGCCCCGTGCTGCACTGCGGCTCCGACCTCGGGATGTGGAAAAATAAAAAATCGTCTTGGCCAAACTCACCAATTAAGCGCTGCCTCTCCGCTGGCTCCGCCCCCGTCCCCGGCCGTGATTGGCTGGGGCTAGCCTGTCGGAGAAGGGGAGCGCTGAGCTCGCCTGTGGAAACGGGGGGAATTTTCCTGCGAAGGATCGATGCCGCCATTGTGTCGTCTGCTTCGATCGAATTGTTCAAAAGCACAAAGCGTGCACTGGGTGGATGAAAGAGTTGTGGAGACACCTGAAGACCTGCGGGAGGCAAAAAATGGGAATATTTGTTTGAATTTTTTATTAGCCTTGAACGGCCCATTGCAAACTCTAAAGTTATTCAAAGCCAAATATGTGTCAAAAACAACGCAATGTTAATATTTTAGAAGATAATTACAAAATAAATGCACATTAATTTTTAATTGGGTTCAGTTTAATTAATCACCTGTGTATCCACCTCCAACTTAAAACAGACTTCATTTGAAGTCATTACTGACTGATGTCACACTTTAAATTTAAAACTCTCATTAGACATAGTTCAGAAAAAACATATCAAAATTAAAAAATGATTACAATGGGGTTTTTTTTAAAAAAAACGTTATTATTCTATAAATAGCATAATTACAGAATTGAAGTATTTTACAGAAACATCTGTTGCGCACTTAAAAATGTTTCAAGACGCACAAATCAAATCGATTCAGCGTGTTTACACTGTAACGACCCAAGTTTGACCGGGTTACTTTAAACGCCCCGCAAATACCGTAAAACCACCGCCGAACTCACCGTGCGATGTAACGTCGGCGTCAAAGAGTCTAAGTGTGTTTGTTAAGTAAGAAAAGACGCTTTTCTCCGAACTTTCTTTGACTCCTACAAGGCTAAAAGGCACTTATACTCACCCCATAGTTTCTGAATGAGTCTTGTAAAAAAGTGCGCTGCAAGAGCGAAGCACACGAAGCTTCAGGCTGAAGAGGACGACAGTCACCGTTTAAAAAGCCATCATTTCCCTTTTGGAAATCAGGGACTCTTCATGAAGCGCTATTTCGACGGACAACACTTGCAGACAGAAAGTTTTTAAATCCGCTACTTCTCCAACTCCTAATGCCCGGACCGAATCACAGCAGACGGAATTAATCCGCACTTAACTGAGTTCACCGGGCCGTTACGTCATGAAGCTGGGGGACTTTCCCGTTATCCAGAGACCACAGCCCGTTTCTGTTCACTTCTTTTCATCCGCTCGGTTCACTTTTATTCACTCGTATTGTATTATTGTTAAAGGGCGTTTGTTGTTTCAGATGAAATAAATTTATGAAAGAAAACAAAGTACATTTTTCTTACCATTTTTCTTGTTAGGAAAAAAAAATCACTTGTCTGTTGGAGCACTAAGCATTAAAAAAATTAAAACTACCAGTTAAACACATCGTCAAATTCTTCCAAACACAAACTGTGTAAATATGTGAAAATATGAGGAACACGTTCGTGAGACGGTACAGTAGGCACTAGTTTTCAGCGCGCCGCAGCGGAAGGACACCGTGTTGCAGTTCGAAGGTGTAACTTTAGTTGCAGCCCTGTTGCATCAGATCCGCAGGGGATTCGCTGAGCGCGTTAACAATGTGGCCGCACCATTGGTTTATGAAGGGGAACTTTTCTGCTTCCATTGGCCTGCTATCACTCTGCACTGATTGCTGATCATGGCGCATTAACGGCGAGCCGACGCTGCTGTAACTGGAAAGGAAGTCGCCAAGGTGTGGTGAGAGTAGAAGGTCTGACCTCCAGCTGCGAGCAAAAACTCACACAAATAACATTTTTTACTAAGTTATTAGCATTTTTAAAAAAAAATCTAAGTTCCATCAGGACTATTAGTGTCTGTTAGGCTTAAGTTACTTTATCAAACTTGTGATTTTCTATTTACAACTTAGACATAACTACATAGTGAGCAGAATTGTTGAAGTTGTAGTTTAAAGTAAGAAATATGAACTCAAATGTGTTTCGTTCAGAAACAGAAGCAATGATCTGTGTGAGTACTCGGGTTCGTTTGTTTGGTTCTTTACAGTTTTCACAGAGTTTATCTGTTAAAAACTGTATAGAAAAGAAATAAGAAATCTAATTTGTATTCTGAATTTTGTCAGCATGTGTGCTTGAGGAGAAACTCAAAGAGAGCAAACACCGCCAACAATAAAAGAAAACAAACTACATTATGTGTGTTCTCTAACACTAAAGAAAACACTGTGTGAGTCACCTGTTTGCTTAATATAACTATATATAAATATTCTCAATGTAAGCGAATATAACATGACCAAACAAATAGCTTGATAAGGTTAAAAACTAATAGGATCAGATTTTGTTTATTAAACTGAGAATATAAGTTGCATAGAGGTGATGAGAGAGCTCATGGCCATAAGTACACACACGCACACGCACACACACACACACAAACAATAATAACTATTTGCATTTCATTCCACTAGGTAAACGCGCCACAGCCAGCTTTGAGAGTTCACATGTGGGTGAAACTTGAGTGGTACCTAATTAAAGAATAATAGAAATTGTCTACGCTTATTATTTTTTTTTCTTAATGAAAATTTTCAGCATGTTAACCCACCATTTTCAGACTGAGCGGGGATCTGTAAAGTCAGCAAGATGCAGGAGTGAAAAGTACTTGTCTGATTTTTTATTCTGCTTAGGGTTGCCTTTGGGCTGGAGCCTATCCCAAATGACACAGGGCGAAAGGCACAAGACGTCCTGGACAGGCTGCCAGTCCATCACAGAGCTAACAAACAGAGACACACAGCCACACACACTCGCATTCAGTCCTAGGGCCAATTTAGAATCACCAGTTAACCCTAACAAGCATGTGTTTGGACTGAGCCCACAGAGAATCCATGCAGGGAGAACATGTAAACTCCACACAGGAAGGTCCCAGCCAGCTGGCGCGTTAAACACGATTAGCTTGTATTATTTAGAATTAGTTTTTGAACTGAAAAAAGAAATGATTTTGGAAAAATCAGGAGTAAGTTATAATGACAATATGTTATTGGCTTGCTCTGTATCGTTACCGAACATCCATTTTTGTTCTTGTTTTGCAATAAAGGTTTCAGGGAGCGTGTTCTCACTCATGCATTTAAAGACACAAATATCTGGAAGTAATCCATTAGGTTTAATTAAACAGAGTTAGCTCTATTCTACTTACTGCAATATTTTTGGTTTAAACGACATTTTCTTCCTTTTTGAGTTGATTAAACTTACTATTATTGACCAACTTAACTAAGACTAACTTGTTTAACTCCAATTCAACAAACAAGAAGGTACACTTTCATTGATTTCTGAGGTTTGTCTCACATTATGTCAGCGAGTGCGATGCATGTTGGTGGAGAAGCATTAGTAAGCAAAGCAATAAAGTGACCTAAAACATTGTGTTTTTCTTGTTGTGTACAACATTACATTCATTGTGACGTTACTGAGGTTGTGTTTCTTTTACCATCATGAAGCAAATATGGGACACAATGAGGTGAGGGGAACTTCAAGCTCTCTACAGCAAAACAAAAATCATGCCAGTCCAGCAAATGTTCCCAAAACACACAAGCACATTACAAAGAACAAACACTGCGTAAAAATACAATAAAGCTCATTATTTTTAAGTGTTATTAACTTAATCTCACTGAAGAGGTCTAATGGCAAATAAGTGCTAAAACTATTAAAAAATATTTCACTTTTAGCTTCGTCGGTTCACAAAGACTAAGGCAGCTCATCAGCATGCTGATTACCTATTTATCTCCACACCTGTTCAAAATCTGATGGAAGAACATTTCGATTTTTATGTCACAGGTATACGCAGGTGTTAGGCAGGAAGGTCACACAGACACAGAAGAGAGTGAGAGGAAAGGTAGGGGGAGGCCTAGCAGGCAGCAGAAGGCAGTTTGTGTGTGTGATTGTAGTGTTTCTCACTGGTTTTACATTCCAGAGATGACATCACTGAGCTTTGCTGCGTGCTACTTGAAATAGGCAACATTTGTGTTTCGTAAACATGTAGTACTCTAAATACTCTAGTACTCTAAATGCTATTTAGAGACAAAAACGCTGCACCAAAATGAGAACACACACTTGCATGCACTTGAATATATAACATGGCCTCATGAAGCCAAACCATACGTGAACACTTTTGAAGGCAGTGTTTCGAGTTGATCACATCAGTGTTTGTTTAAGCTCTGTGCATCGTGTTAAGAAGGGAGAACGTTGTTTGGAGTGCTGTGTGAATTTGAACAAAGTCGTTAACTCTTGTCACTTTGTGCTTCGAGTTTTGTGTTTCTCTAGGGCACATGAAGAAACCCTACGAGGACCTTACAGTCACACTGAATGAAATCATTGTTTGTCTTTAGTGTGTTTCACGCGTGCATGTGTGTGCATGCACACAGACACACACATTTTTCCACCAGCCACTTCACAGTGATTGGCATCACTGTCAGAACAACGTCCCTCAGAATAGTCTCTTTAGTAAATCGTGAACTTTCATTGACTGTAAAACAAGAAAGAAATATTTTACATACATTTCCATGACAAACGTAATGCAAATGTCTGCATATGTACAATGTGAATACAGATAACCACACACTTCCTTAATATAGCTGACTGCCACCCTCCATTTGGCTGATTAAACAGGTGAGAGCGTCACATTTCCTGACATCAGTTTAAACAAAATGACATATTCTCTGAAATGCCAGGGTCTACGTGGAAAAGCCTTCTGTAATGATGAACAGTTTCTCCGTAATTTAACATTTCTGCATTTTTTTTAAACTGATAAAACAAAATGTCATTACCGGAACCAGAAGCAGTGTCCCGAACAAACTTCATTCAATTTATCACAGCCAGTAAAAAAAAAAAAAGTACAGCAGTGGTTCAGGGCGTAATATAACCTTTAATCCATGTGGACAATTACAAAATTATAAAAATATACGCAATATTGTGGTGCAGGTTTGTCGTGCGTTCCTCCGTCCTGAAGAATGTTTCATATGTAAAATATGGCTCACAAGTATATTTATACCAGAGGTGCATACACTGTGATGTACTCATTTTTCACATAAAAATAAATATATGTTAAGAATTCAAAGGAGCCAGTAAACATCATAGCAGGTTGTGTAATACAAACATAAGCGCGAACACATTCATGACTTATTTGTAGTATGAAACGTTGCCTATAACAGTATATTTGAAACGCGCACACTGAAAAAGGAAAAGGCTCATTCTTATACGTTCTCTGTTTTTTATATCTCATAAGCAAGGACATTTATTCTGAAATCACTGTTCTCCTCTTCCTCCTCATCCTGCTCAGCACCTTTTGTCGAGGTGGCTTCAGCTCAGGGGGCAGAGCGGGTCGTTTAGTAATCGGGAGGTCGGTGGTTTGATACCTGGCTGCTTCAGACTGCTACCAAAGTGCCCTTGGGCACTGTACCGAACTTCGGGTTGCTCCTGATGCCTTCACTGGATTGTGAATGTTAGACAGAAAAAACTTCGATGTTGAAACATGTGCTCGAGGGTGCACTGCAAAGCATTTCGTGGTGAGTGAGATCAGAGTTCTGCATGAAGGCTAAATGACATGTTGAAACAGCGCGACTAACGGTTTAAAAAGCTCGTGTAAACCATAATCTAGTGCACACTTACAATTTATGATATATGCATCACACACGTGATGAAACAAAAACATTTATTAAAATTTCTTCCTATGTACATTTGATATGGACAATAATACTATGATATAAGACAGAAGAGTATTAACCAATCTCAGTGTCTCATCTTGAATGGCACCAGCATGGACTTTTATTATTATTATTTAATTTATTTATTTGTATCAGTAGAACTGAGACAGCCACTTTAATTCTTTTCCCTTTTTTTGTTTTTAGCCCAGAACATTTTGTTTTCCACTTTTTTATTACAAATGCTCAGTGGTGCTTTTATTTTTCCTGGCCATGCATGTGAGCAGATGAAAATGTTTAGGTGTGATTATTACATTTAGCCAGAAGAGTCGGAGGTTTTTTTGACTATTATGTTTAAAGTCATAAGAAAACGTGCTGACCATTTCAAAGAATGTGTCTCAGCAATTCATATTTTTTTCTGGGGTTAATTTTACAGAAAGCAACAATTTTCGCGTTACATTCATGCAACATGCTGTAATGGTGCATGAATGTAATGCCGTGAAGTCCCATGTAATTGCAGATCACAGAAATACAAGTTCTACATATGAAAACCAAAGTTTTTAGTTTGTTTCTTTCTGTTGTTGTTGTTTTTTTATTTAGGCTGGAGGGAAGAGCAGTTTTGAATTATGATATTGTTGTGTGATCTGAAAACACTGTGTAGTTTTGAGTAGACATAAAACTGTTTTGTGATTATTGTTTGGTTCTGCCAGAGGACTCTGACATTTTTGGACTACAGTTTGACAACTGGGTTTAAGTTTTCGAGAAAAGGGTGACAGGTTTCAGAAAAATGTGTCTCGGCAATTGAGAGAACCTGTAACAGCCTCTCTCTCGGCTGTCACTCTGCTTGCGTTTCTTATCGCTGACCTCTGTGCTGCTCGTGTAGCATCACGGCCACAGTGACAGGTAGGACAAGGGGGAGGTCGGACAGGCCGGCTCACACCACCTGCGGGTCCCGCCGCCCTCATTAGTAAAACCAGAATGTCTCTCAGCACGGCTCCACGGCTGGAGCTCCTCTGCCTATCCTCTGCCTCCCCGACAAACCAAACGCTGATTGAAGCAGCCAGGTCTTCCTGTTGCTATAGCAATAGGCAACACTGGCTCACCCCCACTTGAAAACATGTTTTTTTGGCATCCCTGGAGCCGTGGGTTTTTTCACGGACTCCCCCTCAGAGCTCTCGCACCCGCATTGTTTACACTCTTGCTATTTTTTGCAGACAGTGCAGTTTTTTATTATGCATGATACGCTTCTTTAGTCACACATGAATTTGTAATCATACCAGGTCGTGGAGATCAAGGAAAGTTGCGCTGGTATGTGCGATGCCCCTGCAAGGACTTTGTAATTAATCTGTTCCAAATGACCTTAAAGAAAATGACTTACTGAGATCACAACGCACAAACAAACAGCATTTACAAGTTCATAAATAATCATTTTAATTGGATTCTAAATGCATTTTATTATTAAATTCATTCATTTTAAAAGGACTTGTATGTAAATGAAACGCACATTTCAGGAGCTAAAATCCAGGTATAAGTGAACATTCCTACTGGCCTTGGCACAAAAATAACCCCTCATGTTTGGTGTTAGCCTCTTTCACTGTGTACTGTACTACTGTATATAGCCTATATATTCGGTCTACGCTATTTCAGCTTTGAGTGCAATCCACAATGAATTCCTTAACTTAAGCAAAACGATTGCCTGCTCTCTGTGCAGTATTGCCCTCCATCTGTCCGTTTGTACTGTATAACCATACAGGAGCCTTCTCCAGCAGTGCATCGTGGGATGGGAAGAGCCTCCTTCAAAGACACAGGCGGCCATGCACTCCTCTTACTATGGCACATTGGTATCAGTTACACCATAATTTCATCACCGGCAGCTCCCTGTGAATCCTGCTTACATTAACTTTTTACAGGGATTGGCAACACGGAGGCAGAGATGCATGGCAGCGCCAGCACTTGAACCCATTTAGATTCCCGATTCAATAGTTGGACTCAACGTATTGTTATTTGTTGATGAAGTGTCGTATTTGTACGAGCAAATGGATGTGAATTGCGCAAAATCCCCATAGTTACAGTGGGATTAGAGAGTGGGACTGCGAGAAAAGGCGAGGGGGGGAGATTAAATAAACAAGAGGACGGGGAGACTTCAAAGTGGCAAAGTGTGCAGGGCTGTGTTTGAATGACGGCTGGCGTATTGTTTTGATAAGTGTTCCCTGAGGAGAACATGCAAGGCAGCGTGTCACTCTCTCCTCACATCTCCCGCGATGGGGAGCCGGGCACCGGGGAACGTCAGGAATCCAGCTGTAATTACAGCCGCGCTGCAGAGCGGCTGCTTCGCACTCACACAGCAGCTCAAACAGCAGCTCAAACACGCAAGAGCCCAAATTAATTAATAACACGAACCTAAATTAACATGTTAGACCCTGAGATGGCGATGATAACTGTAGCGTGCCGGGAAAGAGGAAGAATATCAAATGTAGACAATTTAATCCAGTTCCCATGATACACACAGTTCTGCTTTCATCACGGCGATATTATCAGCGTTTGTAAGACCTCGTTAGGAGACAAAACAATGTCAAATACACTGTACATCTCCATTTTTGTTTATTATGAGTTTGGAACTGTAATTAATTTTACACCACTTGTGCTTACAAATGCAAATTACTAAAGCAGCATGAATAAACATGAGCGAATTAACCCATTACGTTGGCCATGAACACATTTTAGATGATGAAATGAGGATTAATGTGGGTCTCATTGTGAAATTGGTTTGTAATATTATACGTTCTTTCACAGATTTGCACGTTTAAAAATTGGTTGTAAAATCTCAATGAAAATAAACTGAACGTACGAAGAAGCACAAAATCACACTAAGGCCCTTATCATCCAAATTCTCTTTTTATATCATTCAAAAAAATTAAAGTAAGTAAGTAAACTGTTATGAGACCGACATTTAGAGTAAAAACAATTTAATCTAATATGTAGACATTTTCTTTGCTTTTATTTTCTTCCAGCTTCAAAAACATTGCTTGAGAAACAGAAAATGATACAAATATGGTTGCGTGCATTCACAGGGCCGACTCTGCATATGAAGCATTCATGTGTGATATGTGGCCCTAAACGGCATGGATTTTAAATTCCAAATGAATGAGTGTTACAGAGAGTCAGGGGGAGGGCTGGATTTAAGAAAAAACCCAGTAAAATGGAATTATAATGAGCATGCATGAACACCTGCGCTTTCTTCCCTGGCTTTCCTGTCTTTGTCTTGTCACTTTCAAAATAAATACCAACACATAAATGCCTGCCATCAAACCTGAACTCATGACAGAACTATAAACACAGTGCATTAGATTCTAAACCACGGGGACAAGCAGGGTTTTGTTGACCTGGATTGATCACACACCATATTCTAAAGAAGAAAGCTGGCTTGTGTCGCCAGCTTCAGTTTTTTTTATCGCACACGGTGCACCGAGCAGACGAGGATGAGTTTACATGCAGAGAAATCCACATTACTAGATTACTGTTGTCTTTCTCAGGGTGTTCCACCGCAGTCTCTCGTAACAATGCTGCGGTTGGGGGGAGAGTGTACCAAGCCGTCCCAGTAATTTCAAGTCATCGTGGTCTCATTACAGCAGGCTGTTGGTAATCCTCTGCCTTTGATCTGGGAGCTGAAGGGAGCTGTGTTTTACTGTAGTTCAAACAATGTTCTCGCTGCTCCCTCAGCACCTCCACCAGGAGCCCTGTGGTAGCTGAGGAGCTGGAGGTTAGTTTTTGGTTTTGTTTTTATCGGGGGGTTCATAGGATGCAGGTGAGAGGTAATGCAAATTGAGGTTTGCGGTGAGGTTAACCAGAAGGAGATTCAATTCACTGGGGGTTTTGACATTGGGGTCAGACTGAGAAAGTAAATTCAGGATTTTTAATTCATGCTTCAAGGCAGAAGCACACACAAATACTGCGAGTGCACCGCATTTACACACACGAAGACAACAAGAGGACAAATCTTACACAGCTCCACCTCTTCTTACTATTCAAGCACGCAAAAGCCAAATGTTTCCCTGGTGAAAGCTGAAGCTGGACAGAAGAGAACATGGAAATCGTAGCAGTGTTTCATTACACCATTGCTACACTGTGCTTACACCAACAGATGCCTGTGTCATCATCTGTGACAGACCCACCAATCACAAACAAGCAACTGCAACAGTAAACAAGATTTACAACAGAAAACCATTCTGGTAAAAGACGACGTCTAATCAGTGTTTCGTTTGGTTTAAGGATTTTAAAATTTGTATAAATATTTTTGTGGCACTACTTTTATCATTTTTATTCGCTCTAATGAATTGGCCTGTCTTTTTATTTAAAGATATTCAGCCTAATGTTACTGTTCACTAAAAAAATGATGTAAGCTTGAAAAAAAATTAGTTAACCGGAAATAGAAATAAAAGTAGACTTAAGAAAAAACTGGAAAGATAACTAGAATAAAATTAAAATGTAGAGAAAACGTTCCCAGTTTTATCTTTGTAAATCTGGTTACACTTGTTAATACAACCTGCCTAATGAGGCTTTGGCAAAGTCAGACTAAGAATGCTGTCATGATGTTGTTGTGTTAATTGCCTCCAAAAAGTGTTATATTTATACTGTAGCATCTATTCTAAAATTATTAAATATTTCATCTGACAAATACTCCCCCTGTTAATAACAGGAAGGACCAACGTCAACTAATGACAACTAAACAGAAACAAGACAGTTTCCAGCAACAAAAAGCAAACAAACCAGCAACCATCGACTGTGGAAAATAACTGAAACTTATCTAAACTGAAAGCAAAGAACAAAGAAAAGATCATTTGAAAATAAAAAAACTATAATAAATTTAGTTCTGACCAAATGGAAAGCAAAGTTTTCCACACGTCAGTTCGTATTCAGCTTCATCTGGAAAAATCCAGATTTTGTATTTGGTGTGAACACAGCGTTAAAGAAATCCACGGAGACACATGATCGTGGTAACGATGCTCACATTCATGGCATAGCTTTTCAACTCAAGTCTCTGCTTTACTCTTTGTTTAGTGCACAGACGGTACAAAAAGTGGGTGAAGCTAACACGATGTCTTCGATCATGGCCACGGGTCTGACTTCATTGGCTAATGATTCACTTGTCAATCGCAAGTGAATCGTTATCCAAAGAATATAAGATAATTACCCACACTGACACATACTGTGACCAAGATTTTACAAAACTTACTTATATTTTTTAGTCAGTATAACCCAAAATGAGTGACTGAGCTCATAAACTCATCAAATATGTGTAAAGAGGTCAGGGCAGAAAGCAATTTTCCCATAGATTTCTGTAAGTCTTAAAGTCTTTTTGCAACCACAGCTATCTTCAGTGCAGCTTTAAAGCACTGGCTTCACTTTTCAGATCTGTCATCTAAATCCATGATTTGTACTGTGTGTGGTTTAGCGCCAGCATGCTAATGCTCAAAATAAGTAATATGCTAGTAAACTGTTTAGCATTAGCATGTTAGCATTTTTTTTGGACGCTGACATTAGCGATATAAAAACATTAGCTTCCAAATATTGTTATGGTTGTGTTTGTGCTAACAGTCTTCACAAAGAATGGGAACAATTAAATATTAGTGAACATTAGTTTTCAAAGAATCTATTAATGTTGTCAGAGTGTACGCTAAACAAGCACAAAGGAACAGTTTACCTTTCAGCGCTGTTGCTGCTGTGTTTTTAGAGAATTTTGCAAGCCTCAGATATTCGATCTAAAAACGAATAAATAATATACTTTCTCCCGAAGTCCAACCACTTGCTGAAATCAAATAAACATAAGATATGTAAAAAATTTAAACTTGCGCAGAATTAACTGACTTTATATATAAAATTTTGAACACGCCATCATTGTGGGATTTATGATTCCATACTGATATCCATTTATAAAAGTCTTTGTGAGAGATCAGTTGTGGGGCGATGATGTTACATGTAGATCAAATTCAGACTGGTTAAAAAGCGGGCTTGAAAAAAACCGGTTGGGGCAGCGAGGTTCTTCAGAAACAGAAGCATGAAAAAATCATTAAAGATCAAAAAGCACATGAGAGAAGCATGAGCTGTGGCTGCTCTGGACAGTTTTTATTGCTTTTATCATGTCACTTTTTTATGTAATGACTTATATGTCCTGTCTGTAACACAGGGTAAGCTACAGGTCCATCGATAGGACAAACATGTCCATAATTCTTGGGATTGCATTTGAATAAAAAAATCTTAAAGTTGCAGAAAAGTGGATGCAACCTGGACAGAAGCCTTTAAATCTTAAGTCGCACAAAGCACACTAGAGCTCAAAGGCAGTGTCCGGGCCTTTGGAGCACCCGTGAGACTCCTGCAACAAACTATGATTTTGCTTAATAAACCTCTAGAAACTACACAGCTAAAAGAACTGAGGGCACTAAAGGCAACCGGCTTTCTGTTATATCCACCACCTAAAGCTCAACTTATCCCTGCTCAGACTTTGTACACACACACACACATAACAGACACAGACAAACACACACTGCCAGTGGATTTTGTTATACCAATATGGGAATCATAAACTCTGATATGGCCTCACTGACAAAAATTCTCCGGGATTGTGTTCATCGCTGGCTCATGTACCGCCGCTGTGGGTTTCTGTTTGTCCCTGATCTTCAACATTTTGGTAGAAGTGTGGATTCCAATAAAGGCTTGTTAAACAACAGATTTCATTCTCCGACTCAAGGGGGCCCTGCATGGCCCAGAGGCGTAAGCTGCTCCTTTGAACATCTAAATCCCCATGCAACGTCTGACTTCCCTTTGTTATTCACTGGTGGACTGGTTTTTCCGTGTGCGCTACAGCTCTGGAAAGGCTCCAGTAGGCTGTGCAGAGGGAGTTTTTAGCTGTAAAAGATCATCTCGTTGAGATCATCGAGCCCCAGTTAATTGAAATTTTATATGATAACTTTGTAACAGCACAGCGTGAACATATTGTTTTAATGAAGAATTCATCAGCCAGAGATACAGAGCCAGACATAATGAGCCCCTCCCTGAGCTGGAGATGAGGGACACGAAGAAAACAGCGTGCTCTCAGCCTGCTCGTCTGCTGCCCTCTCCTGCCTGCTGCTGCGAACACACACACACACACACACACACACACGTTACAGATATGAAACTGACCTAGATCAGCAAACTACTCTGTTTTTATGGAGCTGATCACACTTGCTGATGATCAATAAATCAGGTCTATTTGATTAGCAGCACCTGGCTGCTACTCACCCTCTTAATTCTTAAGGAAGTGGTGATGTTGTGCTTAATTTTTCACCTAGCTCATCTTCATTCTGGTTTCGTCTTTATGAAATCAATAATAACAGTGTTTGTGCGTACGTAGTTCTAAGAACTGCCAAGGACCGGATGATTTTTAACACGTGCTGATATTTAAAACCACAGAATTTAAAGAGAGTTTACTTTCTTTTCACAACAGCTGTGATTTTATTCCATATAAGCAGCACAACAGCTTTCATAGTCATTTAATGACTAACATTGTGTAGTTGTATGTAGAACGAAACACTCTGTCCCACCCTCACTCCCACCTTTGTGGAATTTGGGGGTTGGGTGGGATTCTCTGAATGTTTTTTGTGTTGTTGATGTTTGTTGTTGTTTTTTTTAAAATTTGGGATAGTGTCCATCTCTGCTGGAGAAATTTAACTATTGATTTTGGCATTTTTAAAAATAAACAAACTCTAATAAGTATTGGAATGCTTGTTTGAAAAAGTAGCAAAAATACTTAAATTGCAAGTAACAAAATGAAAACAGGTAATGAAAATGAAAAGGTAATCTGAGTACTCTAATGAGCTGCTGTGTAGTGTGTTTCTGTTTCTAGTGCATTGTTGAGGTTTTTCATGCCAAAACAAAAAGCATTCAGATTGCTTTCTACTACAAGTCTCATTCACCCAATCACACACACAAACACACACACACATCTGATGGATGCACCAGGGGCAACTCAGGGTTCGGTATCAACCCAAAGATACCCCAGAGCAGCTGGGGATGCATCTCTATCACCTGAGCCTCAACCATACATGTGATCTACCATCAGGAAAGCCTGAATCACTGACCTTTGGATCCAGCTGTTATTGGTGTGGTTTTGGAACCAGGTTCACTGCAAATCAATGCAAAGCTCTCCTGTGATATAACACTTTCATTCTGATGGGATTAAGCTTTTCCAGAATGATGGCATCACCACCCATAGAGCTTGAGGCTTTACTGAATGGTCAGATGGGGTAAAAATGATGTGAATCATTTGCTATGGTCTTCACAGCCCCTAGATCTCAGCACAGATTTAGGTTCTGTGGGGAATTCCTTCTGGGTTACTTAATGAAAGCATCATCTATAGTGGAGTTCACTGGGGACCAGAAAGTTTTGCCTGAGGGCCCCCTTGAAGGTTAATCCAGCCCTGTCACTATGTGAAGAAGCCTCCAATCTCTGGTTTTAAGGGAGGTTTAAGCTTTTGAACCAATTGAAGCACAAGCAAAGAGCACAGGAAGGAAGGAAGGAAGGAAGGAAGGAAGGAAGGAAGGAAGGAAGGAAGATGAAACTGTACGTTAAGCTCATAAATAGATGCCTATTGCACTCAAGACAAAATAGAAGAAATGCAAACAGCCTTTACTGACCTCACTGCTGGAGTTACAGCAGCAGGGAAACACTCTGCATACATTTGAGACCAGAATGAGAATAATACCGCGTGTAGTCTCCAAATAGGAAAATACATTTCTGTTAATAATTTCTGTTCAATTCAGTTTCGCTTTTGATTGATTTTTGAGGCAGCAGAGATCAAAGGCAGAAGGAGACAAAAGATAAAAGAAGATAAAAGAAGATGCTGCAGGAAACACATCTTGGAGACTGTCACTGTGTCGCCTCGGGTCTAGTGGCATACTGGCATCTCAGCAAACCTGAAATGAATGAAAATTGCTACACTTGCCCTGTGTATTGTTATGCAGCTGTGGGATGTTTCTGGAAAAGTCAGACCACACTGTGTCTGTGTTGTGGAAATTACTGTCTCCACTGATCTGTATTCTGGTTCCTGGCCTCACATAGGAATGAAGAGTGGAAGTGTGCCGTGAGAGAGAAGCATTTTTAATATCCTGAGAGGAATTCTCCTCATGTTTACCCTTTCCTTTGTCTCACAAGATGACAGCCTAATCTGCAGTTCCCCTTGATGCACGATATCATGTGCCAGATTCCTTTAGCTGCATGTTTAAATTACCCTCACCATATCATGAGGTTTGTTGATGCCAAGAAGCGTACAGCAGTCAGCTACAACATTAAAACCACTCACAGGTGAAGCAAATATAAGCTTCTAAATATAAGCAAATATAATTG
Organism: Tylochromis polylepis; assembly: GCA_015107715.1. NCBI lineage: Eukaryota > Metazoa > Chordata > Actinopteri > Cichliformes > Cichlidae > Tylochromis > Tylochromis polylepis. The sequence goes on from VVHJ01045786.1 coordinate 22,472, forward strand.
ACAATGCAGTGTTCTGCAATGCAGCTTTGCACTCATCTGGATGTTACTTTTACGCGTACCAGCAACACTCTCAAAACTGGGGCTACATTAAAATATCACTTCTGTCCCTATAATGTACCTCTTAGGACCGGGGGGCAAAATACCATGTTTCAAAATATTAGTTCAAAATGAACCAATATTTTTCATGAAATAGTCAAAAATGTCACTTTAAACAAATGATATGTTTTCTATGATCTACTGTGAATTGAGAGTCACAATCAGTGCATTCTGTTTGTAATTTACATTTGACACAGCATCCAGCATCTTTGTTATTGGGTTTATAATAATAATAATAATAATCATGATAATAATAATAATAGCAGCTTTTTGTTTGTATAGCACATTTTAATACATACACTTATTTTTAATGTAAGTTTATGTCCAAATATACAAACACAAAGACAAACATATGGTCTTACATTCATTCCTGCATACACACTTCCATACGCACGTTAGAAGAACAAGTATGTATGCCAGGCCTTGTGGTGCACCAGGAGGAACCCAGGACCCACTACACCAGTGCCAAGCCAAGTTTATTCATAAAGCGCCTTAAAAACAGACCAAAAGTGCTGAACATAAAATACAAAAGAATAAAAATATAAATACTAAAAATAAAATAAATGTTGAAATAACAATGACAATATAGAACACCAACATCAGAAAGGAACCTAACATGCTATACTGGGTTAAAAATCCAAACCGAAAAGGTGAGTCTTCACACCAGATTTAAAAATATCAAGTGGGTCAAAGCATTTCATCCTGATACCTGATGGCAGTCAGGGTGCTGTTGCCTAGCCTGCAGAGGTCTTTGTGTCCCTTTATGGATATGTCTCCCCAGACCATCACTGACCCACCACCAAACCAGTCGTGCCAAACGACGTCACGGGCAGAAAAACGTTCTCCGTGGCTTCTCCAGACCCTTTCACCTCTGTCACATGTGCTCGGGGTGAACCTGCTCTCATCTGTGAAAACCACCGGACACCTGTGGTGGATATGACATCACAGGTATTCTATGGCAAATGTCAATCAGGCTCCACGGTGCCAAGCAGCGAGCACAGAGCCCACTACAGGATGTCGGGCTCTCAGGCCACCCTCATGAAGTCAGTTTCTGATTGTATGGTCAGAGACATTCACACCAGTGTCCTGCTGGAGGTCATTGTAGCTCTGGCAGTACTGATCCTGTTCGTCCTCACACAAAGGTGCAGATACTGGTCCCACTGATGGGTTAAGGACCTCTTTCTCTAAGGCTCTCATAGAGTAACTGTCTATCTCCTGGAATCTCCTCGATGATCTTCAGACTGTGCTGGGAAACACAGCAAACCTTCTGGTAATGGCACATATTGATGTGCCATCCTAGAGGAATTAGACTACATGTGCAGCCTCTGTAGGGTTGACATATCACCTCATGCTACCAGTAAAGACCCTGACCCTAGCTAAATGCAGTCAATCAGAAAAGATAAGAAGGGATTAAATGTCACTGTCCTCCACCAGTAAAACCATTCCTGTTTTGGGGTTGTCTCATTGTTGCCCCTCTTGTGCACCTGTTGTTAATTTCATTAACACAATGCAGCTGAAACTGATTAACAACCCCCTCTGGTACTTAACTGACCAGATCAATATCCCACAAGTTGCAATGACTTCTTGCTAGTGTTTCTTTCTTCTTCTTCTTTTGAGCAGTATATAAAGAACAACAGAATTAGACAAACGAGATGGGACCCTTCATTTGAGGGGCACAGATGAGCACATACACTTGTTCATATTTGTTCTGAAGTATCTATCAGATAAGTTTATTACATTCACAGTGTTTACTCACTGTGGTTTTAGGGATTCGCTAGCTTAGCTTAGCTCGTAGCCGACTCGCTAGCAGCACGGCCTCTTCACCTGTCCTTCCTGCACTTTCCTGCTCATTGTGTCAGATGTTTAGTTACTCCTCGGCCTCCTTTAGCAGTAATGATACTTGTAATAAATGTAACCTATTTGCAGCTCTGGAGGCCAGGATCACTGAATTGGAGACTCAGGCTACGTCTACACTGATCTGGATAAATTTGAAAACGGCATTTTCATCTAAAAATGCTCCGCATCCACACTATCGTTTTCAATTGTTTCCAAAGAGTTGTTCATCCACACTGAAAACGCTTACGTTCATTTCCGTCTGCCGTTTATTTACTTATTTACTTTACATACATGTGAGTCGGCCGGCGGCCAGGAGTGGAGGCCCTGGCGGACCGATCCCCGGCTACCAAGACTGGCAATTGGGACATGGTGTCACGGTCCTGGGTCGGTGACCCAGTGTTTTGATTTGTTTTGTTATTATTAATCTTTGGTTTCACCCTGGGTCAGTCTGCGTGTTTGTTACTTCCTGTCTTATTTTGAAGGTCTGTCTTTGGTTAGTGTATTCAGTTTTGCCTGCTTGTGTTGTCTGGTTTATTAGGTTCAGCTGTGTCTCCCTCCTGTGTCCGGTCCCCTCGTTATCCACCATGTATTTAAACCCTGTGTGTTCTTTGCTCGGTGTCGCGTCGTACCCTCAACCCTCATCTCTTCTGTGTGTTCCGTCTGCCAGCCTGCCTACCGTCTGCCAGCCTGCC
>VVHJ01045790.1:0-16496 GCA_015107715.1 Tylochromis polylepis
AGCCTGCTTTAAATTTCTCAATAACTTTATCCCTGACCTGTCTGGTGTGTTCTTTGGACTTCATGGTGTTGTTGCTCCCAATATTCTCTTAGACAACCTCTGAGGCCGTCACAGAGCAGCTGTATTTGTACTGACATTAGATTACACACAGGTGCACTCTATTTAGTCATTAGCACTCATCATGCAATGTCTATGAGCAACTGACTGCACTCAGACCAAAGGGGGCTGAATAATTATGCACACCCCACTTTGCAGTTATTTATTTGTAAAAAATGTTTGGAATCATGTATGATTTTCGTTCCACTTCTCACGTGTACACCACTTTGTATTGGTCTTTCACGTGGAATTCCAATAAAATTGATTCATGTTTGTGGCTGTAATGTGACAAAATGTGGAAAAGTTCAAGGGGGCCGAATACTTTTGCAAGCCACTGTATCTCCAGACTTTCCTTGAAGTAGCAGTAAGAAATAAGAGTGCTGTATTTATTCTGATACTAATTGTTTCAAATGTGCTACTTGTCTGCACTTATTATTTCTGGGTCACCATTTACAAAGTGTTTTGGTCTCCTGTGGTAATGTGATTACAGTATGCTCTATGATGGATAACCTCATCGGCTGCTATTTCTCTTCTAAAATGTTTATTGGCAATAGAAATATTGGCCTTGTTGTTAAGTAGACAGCTTGTGGCTGGTGTCTAAAAATTATGCTCAGGGCTTTAACTTATATAGGCTAATGTCTCATTTGTCAGTTTAATAAATACCAAGTTCAGCGAATGATATTTACTGCCCTATAAGGAGCAATAAATATTGAGCCTCTGCCATACTGAAAGCCAAAGGTAGAAGATCCTTAATTTGGATATATCCAGCTTAAACTAGATACATTAATTAAATTACTTAAATACTGCAGGTTACAGGTTTGATATATTAGAGGTAAAGAAAGAAATCTGTGTGCCAGTAACTGTTGTTTTATCTAACATGTTTTCAATGGGACTGCAATCCTCTTTTTTGTGAGACTCACATGTACTCCACTTCACGTCGTATTCTTCCACATACAAAACTGAAAAATGACTTCAAAAAACACCGGTAATTGTGTTATAAGTAGTTTCCACTTCCTTTTTGTAGTTGCATTTGTTTTACCTTGTGTTAGTTTCCATCATATTCCCTCAAAAGCTGCACAGCTTGTGATTTTGGCAGAAAAATGTCAGCGGCAGGTTAATCTGCAGTTGACTCATCGTGACAGCTTTCCTGCTTTCTTCACAACTGTTGGATCAAAGCCAAGCCTTAGAAAAGTGTCCCACAGTTGTGACTTTTGAAAATCAGAACAAAGTGATATCTGGGACACTGCACTATATGTTTGACGAGGAATAAAAATTGTGTGCAGCGCTACATAAAGTGAGACATTTATCATCCTATGTGTGAGATAACAAAATTGTTTCATTAAAAACATTGCAGTTCCAGTTTTAAGGGTTCAGGTCAGTTGCGCTGCCATTACACGCGTGTATAATCTCTGGGTTTTAAATGGCAACATATTAGCTGGTTTGCGTGAAATGAATTTAGGACTTTTTCATGATATGACATAATTAACATTAATACATTTTGTGCTAGTTTTTTTTTTTTTAACCCAAATAGCAAAAAAACAAAACAAAAAAACATAATCTCAAATGGCTGTGATGCAAAAAATATCTCCTAAATTACAACAAATCAAAATATGCATCTCTCCAAATAAATGGTGAGAAAGTAGCATCTCAGATTTCAGTATTTCCCTCAGTATATGCAGCATGAGGTATGCATATATTTTAATATCAAAAGCAAGGACAGCTGTTCAAGCTCTAAGAGAGAGAATACTGAGTAGATGTGGGCTGTCACAGAGGTGGTGGACTGTATACTGCAGATAAATATGTGATGATTGGATGGAGCGCAGAAACCTGTAATTATAAATTACAGTCAACTCATCTGGATCAGGTTGTACCCTGAGTGTCCTCATTTGAATGCTGATTTTGTTGTGACTTTTATTTTAATGTCCAGATTAGCTTTCCTCTGGTCTGAGTTGAACTCCAAAACAAATTCTTGAAAAACTCTTGAAACTTTTGAAACCAGTTTCCTTAAAGAAAAATCAAGAACCACTTTAAGTCTGATTTGTCGCTACCATCATAAAACCACACTTCATATATGGCACTCTAAAATGTTTGGTTTTTGATCATTCAGATGATTAGGATTAATATTCAGTATGCTTAACACCAACATGGTAAAAGAGGAAAAGTGAAGGATCACCAAAGTGAGTAGGCTTGTACCTCTGGGGACCATGAATGTAAAAACATATGTATGTGTATGTATTACTTTCAGCTGCACCTGAAACCACATGTTTGGTTTGGCACAGATTTCACACCAAATGCCCTTCCTGATACATCCATCCTATTTATCTTGGCTCGGGACCAGTCATGAAACTGGCAGATCTGTACCTAGTAGTAATGAAAAAAATTTTTTTGAATGGATTATCAAAAACATGGAAAGCTGTAAAACAATGTTAATCTGAATTTTAATTTAGTTAGCAAGTTTCATGCTTGTGTGCCTTAGCTAACATTTTCACTTCTCACTTTTTCACATCCATTTATATTCCTTCTCCTCTTTTAACATCATAATTAAAGCTGATGCAGACAGAGCAACTGAAGTATTGGGTGACTATCTGACTCTTAGGTGGCAATAACAAATCACACGGAAGAAATAGCTGCATCGCCATATCACAACAAGATGTATACTACAGTCTCTCCCCCTGTTGGTACTGCAACTTAATCATGCATGTCCATTTCACGCTTAGGAGAGTTAAAGCATGACATCCACACAGTGGACCAGCATGTCTGTTACACTGAAACTGGGCTGAATTGAGAGACACGCACACAGCAACATGCCCTTACTGAAGATTTTGGTCAAATTTTCCTTTCATTACTGGAAAAATACCCTTAATTGAGTACACATGGATTATTTTGGGGAAAAAACAACCTGCTGTGTCATTTCCGTTGTCATTATTTTGAAAGAAGAAAGACTTCAGATCAGATCATAAAGACTTACAAGGATGAGCAAAAGCATTAAAACCACCTGCCTGATGGTGTATAGCTTCCCTTATGTCAAAAAAATAAATAACAAGCCAGTGTAGTGGGATACACTGTCCTGTTGGCCACTGCCTTCAGGCCATGAGGTTTCCAGAGGGAGTTGCTTGGTCCTACAAGCAAGGTGGGTGCTAGGCTATGTGTGAAATAGCATCCACCAACATACCAGGGCAGAACAGAATATTGTGTTATTTTTGTGTTCTGATAAACAGACCATAAGACCATTATTCACCTCATTCATCAGTGCTTTTAAGTTGGTGGATCAAAGATCTGGCTAAAGACTTTAACATCACTATCTGACACTGTTTATCGTCTGTCTTCATCCTGCAGAAATGCAGCTTGTCAGTCTTGGAATTAAAAACACACTCTACATCTAAATAGCATAAATACCAGTGTTGAGCCTATGCTGCATTATTTAGATCTTACCAAAGGCACCCCCTTGGACACTTCCAGCACCATTAGCTGGACTGAAAACAAAAAAGAGCTTCAGGATCTTAAGCTCAGCACCGAGAACTGCTATTAGGTGTTGTAGTTGCTATGACTGTTTACAACACATTATCTATATATAGTGTCTATATATCTATATCTATATATAATTCCTGTTTTTGTCCACCCTTTTATTTTTTGTACTCGCTCCACGAGATATGCTGTGATTACTTTTTAATCCCAGGCAGAAGAATCTGTTGTTAACTGATTAATTTTCTAAAAATTGCAGCATACAAAGACAATAGTGTTGTAACTATTTATTGGTCTGGTTTCTCTTTGATGTTCTAACAAATATAACACAAAAAAACATATTAAAACATTGGATGATCAGTATCAGAGTAATGTTCGGTGAGATCCAGTTTTACCCTCTCCTTTTCTTTTTATCTGATCTCAGAAAGTAACAACATACTCATGCAAGCCTACATCAAAATGCATCATCATAAGCCAAGGTCAACAAACACTGACAGTTCCTCACAGCCATACCTGTCAATGAATAGACACTATTTATCTGTATTTTTGTAGGAATGTAAAATGAAAGGTGTGATATGATAAACCTGACTTTTTTTTTTTTTACACAGTAAAACAGTTTTCAGTGCACAAAAACATCTAAAATCAAAATGCTTCACCATTTTTACTTCAATATCTATTTAAATGTTGAATATTTTTCTGGTCATGAATCATCAGTGTAATTTATTCTTTGCCGTTACTAAAGCGGATTCGACTGAGGTTTATTGTCTGTCTTTTTCCGGCAGATTTCCAGCATGTGGGAATTCTTCAGAGCAATCAGGAGGAGCTTCAAAAGCACTTTGGCCGTCAGGGTTTTCAGCTGGTTTCATGTTTGTCTTCCTGTTGCTTGGTTTTTGTTGCACAGGGGACGAGACACACTCACCAGGGTAGGAAGATTTTTAGTTTTAAGTGATGCTGGTTAATCAGGAGATATATATTATACGTAATACTAAAATGAGTCACAACATTGAAGCCACATGCCCATTATTGTGCTGGTCCCCCTCATGTAATTCAAATAGCTCTGACTTGTCGGGGGGGAGACACGGGACCTCTGGGATACCCTGCGGTGAGGTTGTGGGGGCATTGATCATGACCTGTTTCATTGCATCCCATGGATGCTTGATTGGACTGGGATCTTGGGAGTTTGAAGGCCAGGCTTTGGGCTTGGTGTCCTTGGGGATTGGTGCATGTCAATTTAGCATTCACATGAATGTCTGGACCTGAGATACATTTTATAAGCAGCTGATGGATGTTATTCACTTCACCTGACAGTGGTTTTAATATTTTACTGACTGGTGTGTGTCCTATTAGCTCGGGGAGTAAGTATAACCTACCTTTAGAGTTTCAGAAGCTTAGCGTATCCTTGCTCTGACAATTTGTGTGGTGTAAGAGGGTCGTCCTCTGATGTGTGTCCATTTAATGCATCTTTACAGAACAGATGTGGCTTTGTAATTGCTGGACTGGCTTCAGTCAGAGAATTGGTTCAACTGAAAGATGCTGACTCTCATTTAAACAGCCCTCCATCCGTCCTGTGCAGCACTTCATTTCTGTTTGTGACCTGCGTCTCCTCCTTATTCACCTTCCTGCGCTGTGCAAAAGGCTTGACATTCAGTGCTTCAGCAGGAAGGATGGGCTCTTGAGCAGCTGTATTAGGTTATCTTCGGCTCAGTCTCTCCCCAGGTCCGTGCTTAGTACTCAGAAAAGACCTGTTGTGTTGAGATACTGGCTTGTGTCACGCTGTGCTGTGGCACTGAGGTGATCAGCTGTATATTTACCTGCTGCAATGCAGTCAAGGTCAGTGGATTATGATGGCTGTAGCCCAATTCATGAGCATAAGGAGAGACCTGTGCGAGGTGAGGAGGTGTTGAGTGTTTATTTTACAGAGATTGGCTTTTGTCTGTGATTTCACCCAACGCCTCCCTGAACTGTAGACTGAGACAGATGGGGATTTAGTGATGGTTTTGAGCAATTCTGCTGCAGAGTGACCATCAGTCAGGCTTGACAGGAAGTGTGTGTTGCTACAGTGATGATCAGCTCCCATGAGTCCTCTTGGCAGGTGTGATTGCCAATATTGTGCTTAAAGCCCACAGGGCAGCTCTGGCAAGAAAGGATTTCTGAGTTAAATTGGAGGTTACATATATTATAAGACCTGACTTAGTGTCTATGGATGACCAAATTTTAGTTTGCTAAAAGATGGATTAGAAAAAGAAAGAAAAGGTCAACTGTTTATAGACTGTACTTGATAGACCAGGGGTAACCTTTGATGTCATTGCTGATGTCTGTGGTGTTCTTACTCCCTTCTTGCTCCAAATCCAGATTTTAATTGTTTATCAGGGTCGTTATTATTCAGTCACAGTCCGCGATGCTAGATCCATATTAAAGTGGCAGTAGGGTAATCAATCAAAGTGTGTCGGGCAGCAGCATTTGACACGTGACATCCAAAAACCAAAACGTGACAGCAGCATATATAGCCCTGTGCTGCTTAAAAGGTTTTCCAAATTAGTTTCAAGAAGAGGCTTCAAGGAGAAAATTGTAGTGAACTTTCAGCTCTCTTGCATATGGCTTTACATCTGGCCAATCAGATTTGGCCAGCAGACACATGCAGCTGATCCAACGAACAGCAGCTTGATGTGTCTCCCCTCATAATTTTAAAGCTCTCCCTAAAATGATCCAGAGTGTAAATCTGTTTCTTTCTTTCTGGCTGTAGACTAAGCCTGTTGTTCACCTGTATCTACAATCAGACAATTTAATATGCACCAGGTGAGAGAAGTCTTTATGCAAATGTGATACCATCTGTTCTTGTTTTACTTTCTTTCCTTGGAGCAAGTATTTAACCGGTACCACACAGATTAAGTTAAAACACCTCAAACAAAAATAACACTAACTATAGTAGAAATTTATTGAAATTTATAAAATAATTACATGATTTCATCTTTATTCCCTAGAAAAAAAACCTGACTTCTACTGTGCTCATATAATGATTTTCTACTCAATTTGAGGACTCATTCACACAAATTTATACAAGTGTGTTTTTCTATGTCTAAGTCCTTTTAGCCAAACACACACTCAGACTCTGATGGATGCATGGAAAAAATCAGGGTTCAATATTTTCACCGAGGATTCTTTGACAATCAGGTTAGAGGAGCCAGAGATCAAACCAGCAATCTTCCAATTAGTAGATGACCCACTCTACCTCCTGAGCCACAGTTTGAACCACAGCTGCCTAACGATGGCTGACCAGTTACAGTTTGCAGGTCATTTGCTAAACTCCTGTTGACGTGATATTTTTCGCTTGACTTTTTCAGTGTTATTTCACTGCAGACTCCATCCAGACATCTTGCTTTTAATTGCATCTTGTAATGTAATTGTAATATGGTCTTGTAATATGGTCATGTGTCAGTGTCTCAGTGTGTAAGGCTGGTAGTGCTAAATGAGACCCGTGATGCTCTAAGATTAAATATCCTTGTCTGCAGTTAATGTTGATGCACAACATTGGAGAACCATGTATTATTTAGTGGGAAGTTTGGGGTTTTCATATAAGGTTTTGTAGTTATCCACCAATGACTTTCTTTCAACCCAAGGAATGATCACCAAATTTTTCAAAATCCGCTCCAAAGTTTGCTTACATAAGCTAATATCTATTTAATGTTTGTCTTTTGTTTTTGTTTAATGTGAAGCAACTTGTGATTTGTATCTTGATAGATGTTTTATAAATGCACTTACCTGTACTTTGTTGACTTTCAGTTTCCGAACACAAAATAAACATTTCTCTGTCATGATAAGGCAGAACTGCAGGACACACTTGCTCCCACTTGTCCATCATGTACATCAATAAGAAAAAAATGCCTGACTCTTCGAATACCTCTCTGGATCAGTACAGAGCCGAATATATCTCAGTCGTATAACTCAACACACAGACACTGTTACAGGCTAAATAAAGAGACAGCTCAGACAGCATTTCTTTTACACAATATTACTATCTTATCCTCTTTATTTATACTATAGTTTGATACATGAGTCATGTTTTCTTTCTTAATCACATGACTTCACTTCTGTTTGAAGTCCAGTCAAAAAATGTTTTGCAACTGTACCCATAAAACAGAGACTTCCTTATATAAATATGCATATATACTGACCTCGAAAAGAAGAAAAAAAGACTGTTCTGATGTCCACTAATTGTTTTTATTTCTTACTTTTGCCATCAATTTCCCGCTTGATTGCTTCCAGGCCAAACACGTGTAGCCATCTCGTCCTGGGTGCATGAACCCAAATGAACAGAAAACACTCTGAGAAGTTAAATTAAATTCAGTAAGTTTGTTTGATTAGTATTTATTTGTTTTCTTCATGTTCACGCTTTGTGACCTTTACTTTTATTTTAATTCTATTATAGAAAACCAGCTGACATTTGATTTGATTTGGATTGCATTTGTTGATTTTGTTGCTCATACACCTTAACCTTAAATATGGATAATTAAATCACAACACTGTATAAATAGTACAAATAAACCTATCCATGACTGCAAAACACATTTTTTTTGTTGTAATTAAGTTTTTTAACCACATATTTTAAAAGAAAGTGTAATGCAAGATTAAGTATACATCAAACACATTAAAGCTAAACCTAAACCAGCATAAATCTGGGAAGACTTATTTTACCAACAAACACAGCAGAAAAAAACTTTAAAAAATCAAGATACAGTGTTTGACAAATTTATTAGACAACCTGACAAAAAAAAGGAAACACAAATATTTTTAGAAGTTTGTCAAAAGCTTTTTTAAAGCTAAAAGATTTTATTGTTATTTATGAGGCAAATTACAAACTGGATTCATAATTTTATACCTTGATTTGAGGCGACACACTGAACCGCTATAACCAGTTTTCCATTTAAGAATGCAAGTAAATAACTGTAATTTGGCATCTTAGTCAAAAAATAATAATGAGATTTACTTTTCTTTCAGCTTTTTCTAAAACATTAAACTTGAAAATTCATGGATAACTATACAACAAAACAATAAACAATTATATTTCAGCATAATGGTGGATTAACTATTACAGAAACATAAAAAATAATTTTGGTAATAACTAAAAATCGTAATTTAGGGCACCTCTGGCATAAACCTAAAAAAATAGGACAGCAAACTTTTTTTGACATGGAAAAAGAATCTGTGGTTGAATTATTTTGTGTTCAGCTAATAATTACAAACTTTGATGATTAGCATGCAATGCCTTCAAACTTTTGGCAACTGCTATTGATCACAAAGCACTTCCGAGGGTTCCTGGTGGGAGGAACTTGTCATAAAGCTGACTCCAATCACTCTCGCACAGATTGGCAAAGTGTTGCACATAACTGTTGTCTAATTTATATGCACAGAAAAACCCGTAGCAATTAATCTCAGTGTTCACCGCTGAGCTCGACTCATCTGTGATGTGTCTCTTTGCAGCAGGAGACTCGACTCAGGTGGTTGCCAGCTGGTTGTATTCTGGTTACATTTCTGTATAAAAGTAAGGTTGCAGTTAATTTGTCATCCTGCAGCAACTACGTCATTGAATTTCTAAATTTCTGACATTCTGCCTTGACTCTGAATGTAAGTAGTTAATGTGAGTTTCTATATATGTAAATGGCAACAGATTTTAGCTGTTCACATATACATCACAGTTAATTGCTGTATTATCAAAAAAGATGTATGTGTTTGCCAGCTGGACTCCATATAACTAACAGCAGGTCGATAGGAGTCTGATGCCGTCTTATGGATGTTTTTTCACTGTCTTTATTCACCAAAGTTGCTTTGAAGACAGTTGTTAGTGGTCACAGTCTCAGATGTTGAAGCAATCATGGAAATAATTTTGATTGTGTCGCTTTTTTCCCCAGTGTGAATGCACCGTTATCTGCTTCAGGAAGTCCATCTTACCATGCTAATTATAACTATTTATTATTAATTATAAGTATTCCACAAACTTCCTGTTAGAGCAAGTCTGCATTTTTGTTTTGATACATCTGATGGTAGAAGAGACCGGTGTCCTGGTAAGCACAGTAAGTAAGATTTTGATAGCGGCTCACCCAGAGAGTCACTGATATTTTTAATTACTTGTTTCCAAAAAGGAGAAACAATAAGACTCTCCTGTAATCAATACAAAAATTCACCTATTTACTTTGTTACACACTTCCAGCAGTAACTGTCATCCATCTTTTGAAGTTTAGCTGGTGTAATATGAATACCTGTGGATCATTTTATGGTCTCTAAATTGACTGACAGTCCAGCTAATTCCATTTATTTGGTCTTATGTTTAATTTAAGATCTCTATCCCGTATTGTCTATTGAATTTTCACCATTACCATACAGAGCATTTGCTACCATTTTATAAAAGACCTGATGCTGATTGCACACCCCTCGGCAGGTTAAACTAGGAATGCATTTTCTTTCTCTCTCAGTTATCTCTGAAACTCTACGCAGTTCTTTCGTGCAGTTCTCTGCTAAACAAAAAAAAAAAGCTCTTGAAAGGATTGAAAAGTGCTTGCAAATAACTCCAATCTTAACCTAACTTTAGTTCACCCCTTACCACTAACCCTTCACAAGGATCACAGAAATGACATTTTGTCTCATTAAGACTGACTTTTGTCCCTTGTGAGTACTGGACCATGGTCCACACACATCCACAGACTTACCACTTAGCTCATTCACTGTTCATTATCTTGTCCCCCTTTTGTAGTGTTTTTGTAGTGCTGTCCAAACAATGGACTGAAAACACACTGCAACCTGCCCTGCAAAAAAAACAGTCACTAACCAAGATTTATCTGTTTCACGAGATGAAAAAAAAAAAGACTCTCAGATGAGGAAAATTATCTCAGTGGTGTCTAGATTTATTTTTAAAGTTTCCATTGTATACACCATTCTTATCGTACTCTGTACATAGACTTCCTTATAGTGAATGAAGACAATCAAAGAGATGAGTAAAAAGAACAGTGCTGGCAATATTTTACAGAAAAGTCAAATGTCATGCCAGGTTATGTGTCACTGGAGACTTGTTATGCACAACTACTTTGTCACTGGATGAAAAGCTTTGTTTACACACAGTTTATGATATACAGCTACAAACGATCACACAAATGCACAGCACTCCCCACAACCTAATGCCTGTTATCTGTAGGCAACAGCTTGAAAGTTTGATCCCTGCGATTCTGCGTCACATCAAAGCGGAGTAAATAAAGGGAAATCACGGGTGGTGGCTTATTTATTAGATATGTTGTTCTGCTGTGTTTACTGTTCAGTCAAACAGGTGACAGAGAAGGATTTCCTGCACGGTGACAAGAGTGTTCTCCCGACTGTGTCATCCTGCTTTCAGTTTTTTAAGCAAGGCTTCAAGGATGGCCCTTCAACTATACATCAGGAAAATCCACAGTGTGTGTGTGTCTGTGTGTGAGTAGGTAGAAGCACAGCAGGTTCTTTTATACATCAGGTTTCAATCTGGATTAAAAGCCCCTGCTGAAAAAGGACGATGGGACTTTTTTTTGGCATATTTAATGTGTTTCATGAATAATTTCTCATTTTTCTTTAGGTGAGGAATACTTTTAGATAAAGCACTAAGGGAGAAAAATAAGAAACTTCTTTGTCATCAGAATTAGAAATGCTGTGCTGGCCAAAGCAATTTAGTTTACACTAGATGGGATTTACCTCAGGTAAAGTAAAATCAGCTGCAAGGATGTAATTTTTCACAAACAGCTCACACATAGCACACCAACAAAAATACTGGAGATTTCTCTGTGTACCTTCTGCATTTAAATGGATCACACGGTTATCACTGAAATAGCTTTCCTGTCTGTATCACAAAGTATCATCTAAAGAAAATCCACATAGGCATATTAAACAAACACAAAACTAAAACTAAAACTCCTTCAGTGTTTTCCTCCTCTCTGCTCATTAATTCACTTTAGCATCAACAATTGATGGTAAGACCAACATAACCCACGGTTACAGAAAGAGACAAATGTGAAATGAAGGGAAGTGTTTTTCTAATAAGGCCTGCATGTGTCCCAATAACACTGAGTGCTGCCAGTTCTTGCCATAAATAGAAAAAGGCATAAAGAAAAAGTTTCATCTGTAAAATATTTCTATGTTTATATGACCATTTTATGGACAGATATCTTCACTTTGGTCTCATCTCTGGACTGTGGTTTGTTCAGATCCATCTGTCCAAACAACATTGTTCCAGACGTCTTGTGTTTTGTTCAGATCCACCTTTGCAAACCCAAGAGGAGAAGCGGCTTTCTCCTGGCAGCCCTTACAAACAAGCTAAACCTGTTTGGTCTTTTTCTAATCGTGGTGCCATGAAGTTTAATAGTGAGTCTGAGGTGCAGCTCTTGGGTTTTTTGCAGTTTCTCCGAGTATTGGACAGTCTGACCTTGGGGTGAATTTGCTGCCATGTCCAATCCTAGGAAGACTGGCAGCTGTCTTGAATGTTTTCCACTGGTGAATAATCTTTCTCAGACCTCTCTCAGTGTGGAAATAATTTGGAAATGACCCCATGACCAATCCCAAATTGATGATCAGCAACAACTTCTTCTCTAGGATCATCTCTAAGATGTTTTTGCTCCTTAGCTTTGTGTTAACACACAATTGAATGCTCCAGACTGGCAAACTGTCAGAAATTCTGTTTTTGTAGAGGTGCTCACGCTTGTTGATGATCTGTTAATCATGCACATTTGTTCAGCAGAATCTGGCCGGCTGCTTACAGGACGCTTTCAATTCCTAAGCAGTAGGTTTAGTTAGTTTTTAGCATTTGACCATGTTGTTTGTTTATTTGTTTGTTTGCCTGGATTTGTACTATATGGATGGAAGGGTGGCAATATACTTTATCAGCTAATAATAACAAGCTGATAAATTAGCACCTCACCCTGCTATACAGTCTGCATTTATAAACTGTGCTCCTCTAACTCCAGTATGCAGGTAGACGAGTTACAAGAAAATTCACCCCATTCTGAGTTGTTATGAAGGGGTAAACTGTGTTTCGTACCCCGCTTTAAAGTTGGGAATTTGAACATGGAAGTCTACAGGGACTGTTACTCTGGAGCCTCACGTGGCCGTTAGAGGAACTGCAGTTTTCTGCTACTTCGAAGTCGGTGTAATTTTTTCCTCTCTGAAGCTTAAAAACCTCTGAAGGTTGCTTCTTGAATCACATACAGTTTCTCATAGTACGTCTTAAAAGTCTTTGAAAATCTTTTGGTGACTGGTGATTTTAGAGGCATTACAACAAAAAACTTAATAAGAATCCCAAAAGAACTCTAGGGATGAAATCCTTAAGTGCAAAGATTGCACTCGCACCTAAAGAGCCAATCAGCAGCCAAACTGATAAACCTATGACCCAATCATTTTGTTGCACTGACACATGCAAAGTCAAGGTTTCATTTTTCAATTTCAGCTATGTGATGTCAGAAAAACCTACTTATTGTTGCATTAAAGATGTACTTATGCACCATGGCTAACTGTATCTATAATGTGAGAGCCAGAAACATGCAGCATCTCTGGACCTAGCATTTGTTGAAGCACCATGCAACTTTGCTCATGCACAGTAGGAGTATAGCCTGCAGGGGGGAAAGCTTTTTTAAATTTTTAATCAGATTTTGCTGATAACGTCATTCTTTCCAATTTATTGCTGAATGGCAAGCCTTGCCTCCAGAAGGAGTTTCATGTAGTCCGGCATATACCATTGAAATGGAGTCTGCAGTGGTGGCAAATAAACCCTACAGTACTTGTGCACATGACAGATGGAGTGCGAGGAGAGGCAGTGACCACCCTCATGTGTTTAGATGGAAACCACACTGTTACAGAGGAAAACAGACTTTCTGAAAGACAAGTTTTGATTCAATTAGCCGACAGAGCAGAGCTGCATTTACTTGGAGAAGGAGTAAAAAAAAAGAAAAAAAGTGACTGGTTTGATTTACTTTTTACATTTTATTCTTGCTTTGCAATCCTCACACATTCAGTTTAGTCATTATCTCACCCAAAACTAGTGTGAAATGTTTGTGCATTCATCCATTCAGACAAAAGTTTCAGGTGTTTTTTTTCTTCTTTTTTTAAGATACATGGTCTCTGCTGTATTAGACAATGGACTGCACCCACTGGCCTTATCAATTCACCAGTCTAAGGGAGGAATGATAATTATTGTAAGCCTCAAAACGAACTGCATCACACTGCCTCTGTATTGCAGTTAAAGTAAAAGACTAACATTTTCAAGGTGATGGTATATTTTCATTGCAGCTTTATTTATTTATTTACTGGTCAGCTTTGTTGTTATCACGACTATGCAAAAGCTTCCACTGCAAATATAAAATTTGCTGGACAGGTGGAAGAACATGTTGAATTTTATTGCTCATGTGGCTCACGGGTTATGGCATCTTCCTTGGCGCAGGATGTGCTGATCTAGTTGTTTTTGTTATTTTTAATAGAGGAGCACTCTTTTGAACCTTACATGTCTTTGTTTCATATCACTCACAGAAATGAAACAACTGACCTCAGTCAAGTGTCCCGATGCAAAAACACGACACCGAATGAATCCTGCTACATACATGCATTCCACATAATTGCAACACACAATCTAAAAGATTAAAAGAACAGCCGCACTCTGGGGAGCCTAATCTCTCTATGTGATGTCTTGGTTCATGTGCAAAGGAGCGATTATTAAGTCAGTTGCAGTGACAGGCCATATTCATGAGAAGTGGTTTAATAGCCCTAATATATCTAAATCAGACAGCTTCTGTCTGCACATAAATCTTCCCACTTCAACAGGGCAATGCCATGTCTTAATTGGCAGGGCAGTATGGGGAGAATATAATCACCTGCACATTAGACAATTTAAAAAAAAAAGAAAACATGGTCTGTTTGCCTACCACATATGTGGACAGCTAAGTGGCAGAGTGTATGACTCTTGAGTGATTTGTATTTAAGATAAATACGTGGCAAACGTGGAGATAATGGAAGAAAATGTATGGGAGTAAATGATGCAAAAAAGGCATGAAAAACAAAGAGTTAGTAAAGAGAAAATTAGAGACAGAGAGACAGGTGTAATGACTTATCCAGAATGAAGTTTCACAATTGTTATTCATAGAATTGCATGCTTGGATTAGGAGAGGTTTCTCACTCACATAGCGTTCTCATGCCCTGAAATTGCCACTTAATTCAATGATGGGGCAAAGAAATCAGGTCTGATTAGAGGGGGGAAAAAAGCCTTTTTTTGGTAGAGCGTGGCTAGAAGGTGGATGGCAAAGGTCTATGAAGCTGATTTCCAAAAGTGATGAACTAATATTAAAAGCTGAAGATATAGCATATATATGTATACTAAATGAGAACAGCAATTAAATCTTGTAGGTTTGATGAGTACTGTTTGTGTTTCTTTATTTGCTTGTGTCAGAATTTAAGAAGTAAAAATGGAAAGAGACTTGAAACACTGCCAATACTCACACCCACATAATGATTTCATGGTTTGTGCCTCTGCCCAGTGAGTCTTCAGGACATCATAATCTATTTCTCCAGTGCAGATCCCATTGAAATAGAAGAACCTGTTATTATCACCTGCTGCACTAAACAAGGCTCAGAATCCTCTGACAGCAAAATCTTAATGCATCTTTAATGATTATACAATTCAGCTTACTCCATATATATGATTGATGTCTTGTTCCTGTAGCCTGCAGTAACAAGCACAGTCTTGAGTGACCGTGTATGTATTGATGTGCACATTAAAGCATTGAAAATGTGCTGTAAAGGTACTGAAGTGGCAATCTTGGCAGCAAAGTATATCAAAAAGGAGTTAACCTTCACTCAGTTCAGCTCATTTGTGCAGATCCAAGCAGTGAAGTCTCCTCTTACAAATAAATCTCAGCTCCAGTCAAACATGGTTTTGCTTCTTTTGATAGGACACAACACAGTGTGTAAAGTCTGTGAAGCTCAAACACAACCAGATAATCTTTGCTGACCACGAGTTCTGGCAAAGCATCTGATCCCTCCCTGCGGGTACCTATGGACGCTGTCCTATCAACAACAGTCTTCGTCCAGAGGCATGATCCTGAGATAACAGACCCACAGGAGAGCAGCGACAATAAGCAGATGAAAGGTCTGGGAGGAGCTGAATAAACACTCAACTCAATAATATTGAATTTGTTGAACAAACTGCATCTCAGAGAGCTGCTTATTACCTGTGCAGGAGGATCTGCAGCTATACTGTACATAAGTCAAATCAGTGATTATATATCCTAATAGGAACAGCAGAGCCACTGAAGGTAGTGCTGCTGACATGTCACCATTGCCAAAAGATGTCAACATGTATGTGCCTCTCCAAAACCGCTTTGATCCTTTCTCCTGCGACCATGAAATTAAACGAACAAAGGTGAAAAACATGCAGTAGCATCAAAACTTGGCAACAAACATGTGATAGATAAAAAACAAAACAAAACTAGGCTTACTCAGTGTGGCGGGGCGTGGCTTGCGGTGCCGTGCGGTGGAGATGGCTTCACCTGCACGGCATCAGCAATCACGCCTCGCCAGCCATAAAAGGGGTCCTGAGTGTTGGTTTGTTGTTGTTGTTGGTGGTATGTGCGGCTGGCAGCGGGAGAGCTGCAGCCGGTGTCGGTGTAACAGCAACCGTGTGTGTGTGTGTGAAATAAATAAAAGTATGTGGAGCAACATGCCCGTGTCTTGGGGTCTGCCTTGGGTCCGCTACACTCAGTAATTAAATCAATAAAGTACCCAAACCAGTACCCAAGCTACTTACAGTGACTATGAAGAACAAAATGTATAACAGCAAAATCTCAATTCAAAGTACTTTTCCAAACATATTTCAGTGCAAAAACAACAAAGTAATTGTTGGCATAGAAATGAACACAGTAATCCATCCATGCATAAATGCATGAACA
>VVHJ01045791.1:0-11499 GCA_015107715.1 Tylochromis polylepis
AAATATTTTTGGGTCTTCCACTTGACTGTATTCCATAACCCTCAGGATCATTTAAGAAATTCCAAATGACCGTCTTACTGGGGCCCACCTCAGCAGCGATGGTGCGCTGAGAGAGACCCTGCTTATGACAATGAATCCACATTTTTGCACAGATTTGGCCTTTTAAAGTCATGTGGTCCTAAACTTTTGATCAGCTGTATCTTCTCATTTGAGAACATTAGGTTTTTGCTTAAGAATGGCTAAAAACAAGTGTCCAGTTATAAAACATCTTAGATTCATTTTCAACTAATAGATTATTCCATAAGATAATGAAAATTTGGGTTACCCAAAATTCTTTGGATAAATTTGGTTAGTTCAAGATTTTGCAGGGAACTAATCTGTGGGGACAGCTTTCTGCAATGGTTTTTTTTTTAATGTGTCTAATGTCAGTAGTTAAATTATGTTTCAAGAAATGTAATGATCTAAGTGAGGAAAGATTTGGTTAAAATCAGTGAAGAGGTCTCAGCAAACTACTGTTAATTAAAAATGAAAATAAGCAGCAATCAGTCATTTAAGAGATGCTGATTGTTTAAATGTGCGCTTCTCTTCTATATAACCTGTCTCAACAATATACAGAGTGCTAAAGCATTTATACATAATGAAATCTTAGTCATTTGAGTGATGATGGATGTGGCGGTTTGATTTGGACATGGAAGGTTTCTCTTGTATCCATCGGGAAGTGCCACTTACAATTGCTCAGTTAGCAACAGAACTAGCTATTAGCTATTTCAAATTAACTATCAGGTTTCCTGGTTTTTGTTTGTTAAAGCTGCAGGCCATTTTTTTCTTTCCTAGTATCTGTATAACCGGGTATGAGGTCCACATGACCCAAAGACCTACAATAGACCTATTAATAAGCAAATGAGGGTGGCAGTGGCTCAAAATGTAGATTGTCTACCAATCAGGAAGTCAATGGTCGGGTTCCCGTCGAAGTATCCTTGGGCAAGAATCTGAACCATGAGTTGCTTTGATGCCTTAATCAGAGTGTGTGCGTAAGAGAGAATGTTGGATAAAGGCACTTGGGCATAGAAAAGCACTTGTGTGTGTGTGTGAGACTGGGGGAATGAGGATTGTAGGATAAAGAGCTTTGAGTTCTTAATTGGAACAGAAAGGTGCTATTTAAGTACCAGTCCATTTACAATTTAAAGATGTTAAACGAGTCCTTTCCTGGCCTGTGTCCTGCAGATTTTTCCGCAGAGAACCAGAGAAAGACCTGCTGAGCCTCCACAAGCTGCGACACTTGGTGCGGCTGGAGCTGATCGTGGAGCGCTCGTTCATCCTCAGAGATTACCTCAACGGGCACCCTTGGCCGAGCCCGTCTGTGCAGGGGCTGATCAGTGAGCTGCAGGAGCTGTCTGAGAATAGGATCACGGTCATAACCATGATGCGGCAAAGGAACCCCCTGCGTGAATGTGACTGTGTGTGGGAAGGAGACTGAACGGGTGCGAGGCAGAAATGTGGGAATTAAGTTATTTTTCTTCCCAAAAGCACTGCACCAGAATGAGCAGTGTCAAAAAGACCTGAGGTAAGAGCCAGCTGTTGTCCGAAGGAAAACATATGAAGGCAGCCATGGATCAGGCGTACTGAAGGTCTTCTCAGTCATAAAGCTAATGAATACGCCTAAACGTGATACATTTTTGGCAATAAACAGAAGAGCAGAGTAGCAGTTGGATCATGTTATGACTGGTTGGTTTGTAAAATGGTGCAATCAACAAACAAAATGAATATTGAACGATGCCTTACATGCTTAGGCACGGTCTTTAGATATAAAAAGCTCTTAAAAAAAAAAAGTCAGATCTGTCAGTTTATTCCAGTTCCCAAAGTGACTGATTCAAGTGGCCTGTTTTGTTGTGTACAATCTGACAATACTGTTTATTATAATGTAACAATTAATTTAATATGAAGAACGGTAGCAGCAAATCATGTTTTGAGAAGACAGTTTCAGTAGAAAACTCCTTTTAAGGAAGCCAGCACATCTTAAATAGAGACGTGCTGGGATCAGTCAGTATTGGCCCGTCTTTGACACATCTGTCAGAGACAAATGTTTATCTATTGGGTCATCTGAGTTTTGCTTTCTGGATGAATATTTAAATATAGTTTGAAGAGCTGAAAAGACTTCATTCAGGTTCATTATTTTAATAATGGAGATTTTTGTTTCCTTGACAGAAAGGGGAAAATGATGAGAGAAAAAAAATAGGGTAAGAGGACAAAGATCAGTATCAAAGTTGTCTAGTGGCCCAAATATTTTTTGTTTTGAAACCATTACAATGAAAAAGTCAGGACCAGAAACTGCTTCTGCATCACTGCAAAGATGCATCATTGTTACGTTTTGAGTCCAGGGACTGGCTTTTTTAGTTTTTGACTTCAAACTGATCATGGCGATATCTCAGCTTTCAGGTTGTGTAAGCTAATTATTATTTTTTATTTAGTCTTTTTCAACAAACCCTACAGTTATTTCTGAAGAGCAACATTTTGACTTTTCTAAATGTCTGCAGATATTTTTTTTTTTTTAACTTTACAGTTTGAATGTAGCAAGAAATAGCAGTAGTTTTAAAAACCCCATGGATTTCTTTTGTTCATATTACTTCAAAGGATTTTAGTTTACAGGATCAAATAACCATTAAAGGATAAATCATATGTATTCAACGGGGTCAATGTTACATTTCTTTGCTGAGTGCTTTACTTTTATGACTTAATTAAAATTCATTTGAAAAATTAATGTCTTTTTTCCTGTGATTTATACAATATGGGGGGAGAGAAAATCCTAAAAACGTGATACAGAACTTATAATTGTTTTGAGTCTTTTAGTCAAGATTCTGCCGAAGGATGAGCTGAATTGACACACAATACTCTGTGCAGGCTTGCTCCCACGTGTTTATTAACAGTAAATACAGTGCCATCCCGCCAAATATCTCAGTGGATTAAAACTATTCCCTGCAAACACGTTTTGTCTTTAGTCTTTAATTTTCATTCTACAAAGGTTCAGACTGGTGATTGCTGTCAACTACATAAGTATCTCAGATTTTTTATTTTGTCAACAACTTAAAGCATGCCAAAAAAACAATCCCAGAAGAGAAGCAAACATTTGTTAATGCTGGTCAGCAGGAAACTAGTTTAAGCTTTGGATTAAGGATGGAAGAAAGCCCAGATGAAGTACTGAATGTCCCACTCTGATGTTACGTTGTACCTCAGAACTCCAGAAGCACAGATTGTGGCTCCACAGAGTTCAGGGCGATTTCTTGTTTCTGTCCATAGAGTCCGTGCTCTACCTTCACACCTGCATTTGTGCACTTCGCTGAGCCTGTCATGAGTTCTCTGCAGGCGCAGACCAGACTTGAGAAGAGCTGAGCACCCCACCACAGCTCACATCCACCCTTGTACTGCATCCTTCTGTTGGATGCTGGCTTCCCAAGCAGGGAGTCTTGGGGGACAAATAAAATACTCCCAGGAAGATCCAGGAGGGATACAGAATGCCCGGAATGTTTCCGGAAAAGCCTGGTGGTCATCAGACTGTTGGCTGTTATGGAGACAGTGGAAAACAGACAAAGTGTAAAACAGATTTCAAACTTGTGGCCTGACTGTTACGTTTAGCGATACATAAATTCATAATCCTGTTAACATATGAATTTAAGGGGTAATCTTGGGTACACCTTGCTTGGATCCCCTTTGCCTTCAGACCTGGAATAATTCTTAGCATAAATTCAACAAGGTGCTGGAAACATTCCTCAGAGATTTTGGTCCATATGTACATGCAAGCATCACACAGCTGGAGCTGATCCATAATATGAATCTCCAGTTCTACCTCATCCAGGGAGTCTCAATGCTATGTTCAAGAAACCAATTTGAGAGGATCTGAGCTTTGTGACATAACATGTTAACCTGATGGTAGCAGCCATCAGGAGATAAGTGTGATCATTAAAGGATGGACGTGGTCAGCAACAATACTCAGTACCAACTGTGCATTGTTTAAACACCACAGCCAACCTAAGGGGCCCAAAGTGTGCCAAGATAAATATCCTCCATAGCATTACACCAACCTGCAGGATGGATCCACAGTCTGAATATCACAGCAGAAACTGAAACTCATTAGACCAGGTGACATTTTTACAATCTTCTTTTGTTTAAATTTGGTGAGCCTGTGTGAACTGTAGCCTCAGTTTCCTTTTCTTAGCTGATAGGTGCCAATTAGATATTTGCCTTTAAGAGCAGAGAGCAGATGTTCTTAAAGCTGCTAGTGAGTGCACTTACTCAGTGTTTGAGTTGCTTGGATAACTTTTACATGCTTTTGTTCAAAGTGCTGTTTCTGGATCTGTACAAGAAATTCAAGGTAAGCAACTTTTAGTAGTTAACGTAAATTTGTTTGTCCAAGCTGCTATTACCATTTTCTGGTTATTAGCTACTGTGAGTCAGCTAACATGTGCAGCAGTAACTCACCCATCTCATTTGTCACATCTTCAGTGGCTCCGTGAAAGAAACACACATAGACAACTAATCCCTGCTGAATCTGAGGAGAGGGAGGCACAGTGTGTGAGTAACACAATAATGATTAATAATTAATTAGGTACTTTAAGGATCCGACATAAGAAACAGAGAAAGTCTCACACATTAATGTTTTAACCTCAAGTAAGCATTTACATTCCATTATTTATAAGATTAAGCCCACATTATGCCCCGTCCTTCAGCCTGTTATCCTTTACCCACATGAGATTGGGTTATACTTACTCACAGAACAATGTGTGACTGGACTAATTTAAATACAGTAGTTTTATGACTACTGATTGAATGAATTCAGTAATTGTTAATAAAAAAAAAAATCACACAAAGTGTAATGTACTGTATTAATCAAATGTATGATAAATGTACACCAAAATCCAAAACAGCGGGCAGCAGGACATTATGATGTCTGGATTTTGATGCTTAATTCAAAATAATTTCTATAACAAATTTCATGGCACACCTTCTGGCCTATTTGTTATAATATATAATCAGGGAGAACACTACTGACACTAGATGAACTTATTTCAGCCTCAGTAGTTGGAGAAAACAACTCCCTTTGCAGGTGCTGAAAATGCCAAGGGCACAAAACAGCATACCCATTGTTCCTTTAGGTGTCATAGCGAGCCGCTTGATGTGTAGTATGATCAGTTTGTGACGTCCTCCCTTTTCTTGGGAATGCATAAAGGAGTGGAAGCTCCACTTCTGTTTCAGAGACTGCATGATGGCGCCTCGCTGCGTGTGCTCATGCGCATGATAGTAAAGCGTGTCAATTGCAGCTGACTGTGTCTGCGGACTTTGTTAATTAAATTCCATGACAAGATAAAGACTTAATTAAATAAAATACATTAAAAACCAAACACACCCACCTCTGCCCACTGAGCATCTGCCCCATCCACAGCAGGTTTGATCTTAATCTTTGCATGACTACACTGCTGAATGACAGTTCGGGCCTGAAGACTGATGGGCCTATAAAAAACAGCTGAGCTGCTCAGACACACAAATATAGATGACAAACCCATTAAAACTCTATGACAAACATATCACTTAACAAAATCAGAATCTGAAAGAATGAAAACCAGTATAAAGAGACTGATATTTTGTGCTGCACCTGTCAGCATTAGGAGGGGGTTTTGCTGTTTCTTCCACAGCAGAGCTACCGATGGTAAAGACAGGCCAGGGTTTGGTGCTCAGGGCCATCACAGGCTCCAGACCACTGCTAGAGCTCCATTTAGCTGAAGAATCTGCCTCCAGGGCTTTTATCATCTTCACTGTGTGCTGGACACTGCGCTG
Organism: Tylochromis polylepis; assembly: GCA_015107715.1. Lineage (NCBI taxonomy): Eukaryota > Metazoa > Chordata > Actinopteri > Cichliformes > Cichlidae > Tylochromis > Tylochromis polylepis. The sequence goes on from VVHJ01045791.1 coordinate 5,827, forward strand.
ACTCTGCATTTGTGTTGATGTATGTGCCTCTGGAGCACTGTTTTGACTTGGAGGCTGAATGTGCTCCAGTGGAGGATGCTGCTCTGAAACAACCTGTGCTTGGATGCAGTGTTGTGTCCCACTGTTGCCATTACTTGTTTTTTCCTGTTCTTGAGGCTGTGCAGGCTTCTCTGGTTGGGGAATTATTGGATTTTGGATGCTGGTTTGCTTCTTAGAGCTTTCAGGATCCTTGTGTACTTCCAAATGTGAAGAAGTGGCTCTCTTCATAGACAAGAGCTTTGTGACAAAGGGGATTTTGGGAGACCCGGGCTGCAAGTTGCTGGGACTTTTCAAATGAAGGAGGATGGGAATTTTGGGCTGAGGGTTGTTGGGAATTATAGTCTGGGAGGACAAACTGGAAGAAGGTTCATCCTACAAGTGAGATGGGAGACAGAAAGTCAGTTTGGTTCAAACTTCATAATTTACATACAACATAATTGTGGAGGTTACAGGACATGAGCTAGTTCTTTACTAGAGGCTGAACTGTTACTGTTTTGTTCTTCTAGAAACAACTCTTGCCACCAGCAGCCATTTATCTGAGCTCTGGTATGTAAGTAACTTCTGTTTCATAAAATGTACATGCATAAAGTCATCTGTCAAATCTTAATTGAAAAATACTGTCAGTGCTAGCCCTCAGCCTCCTAGCAGATACACCTATGGTATCAACTGCAAAATCTTATGTTGGCTTGTTCTTGAGTTATCACATTCACAAGAGTTTGAGAAAAGCTGACCGCTGACACTGAGATTCGATCTTGTCTGAGATTTTTAGTACATGCATTCACAAACTTGGGCGTCTACGCCATCGTCGTGATGACTATGCCCCATCAGCCTTTCATAACTGAGCAGAAAACATCCTTTAAAAAAAATGTGCAGACTTCGCATCAAAATAAGCTTTCTTTCTCCTCTAGAATTTCTTCTACCAACTCAGTTGTTGCAGAATTTATCAAATCAAGATTTTTATAGTCCCATACTTATCTTTTATGACATTTCTGATTTATATCCAGTGATTGCTGGATGGAAAGGCTTATGAGCTTGACACAGCCTAACAATTGAACAGTTCCAACACAAGAAAAACTTCAACATATATCCCAACTGGATCCCAAGACAAGCTGCACAGATTTTTTTTCTTTTCTTTTTAATAAAAGTTTTTTAATTTAAAAAATTTTTTTTTTATCAGGCATAGGAGACTGATGATGTCACCAATTGCTTCCTATATCAGCATTTTGGCTGCCACTGTGTTGTTGGGGTTTTTTGCAGCTAAAAGCTACCAATATCCAAATGGATGTCGAAATAAACAGAAAATTAAAAAAAATCAACCATCATACATATGTCATACATAAAATGTTTGAGTAGGAGGCTGCAAAAATGCTTTTTAATGCTGATTCACTTTTGGAGCCAGTCTAAGTGGGCAGTCATGGAGCTAAAGCTTTACCAAACCTACCACTGTGTCCTTGGAATTCACTATCAGCTGCCCCTCTGCGTCACCATCAATAGTGCAGCAGCTATGAGTGTCCTCATCATTTGCACTGCCAACATACAGGCAGAGAGAGAAGAGCATGTAGATATTATGCCTAAAAATGGGAGACCATATAAACAGTTCACTAGTACTTTTGCTACTTTTAATTATTTTTTTAATACGGCTTCATCCACTTCATCTACATAATGTAAGCAGTTAGCTTCAACAGTGTTAGTTTCTTGACAGCTCTAACACTACTGCTGGGATTAACACCCATACAGCTCCATATATCATTACATTCAAGGACAGTCAATTGAGCAAGCTTCACTTCAGCTTTAACAACATGGATTTTCTCTTCAAACCACTCAACTGGAGATATGATTGCTAATGCTGCTTTATCCACAACCATGATTATCTAGAAGTAATAGAGCAGCATTATAATCATGTACATCAACATTAGTTAGTTACAGCTAGTTTAAAGCTCAATCAGCATGAAAACCTTACAGAACAATAAATGTATCCGTTTAAAAAAAGAGAGTTTGTGGCGGGGCGTGGCCCGCGGTGCCGTGCGGTGGAGATGGCTCCACCTGCACGGCATCAGCAATCACGCGTCGCCAGCCTTAAAAGGGTCCTGATTGTCGTAGTGGTGTTGTTGTTGATGTTGTTCAGCAGTCTGCGGCTGGCAGCGGGAGAGCTGCAGCCGAGGAGTCTGAACAGCAACCGTAAGAGTGTACCGTGTTGTGTGAAGTGCGAATAAAGAATCATGTGGACAAACATGAGCGTGTCGTGGGGTCTGCCTTGGGTCTGTCACAGAGTTACTTAGAAATTACCTGTCTAAGTCATGAGACGTCAGTTCCTGCAGTTGAGCTGATCTCTGAACCGCTAAACCTCTCGCCTCCGCTTGGTTATTCGGTTTCTTCCTCTTCTTCATGCTGCACTGAGAGCAGTTGTTGATCCACTGCACAACATCAGGCCTCATGGTTCTCCAGAAGTACCTGTAAGAAAGCTCAGACCTGAGACCGTGTGGATGATTCTGACTGAAGCGTGTCACTAACGAGAAACAGCACGAGGGGAAACCTCTCATTCAGCAGTCTGAGACACTTGTTGACGTCGAGATGGTTGAGCTCGTTGTGATAGTCCACCAGCGCGGTTTCAACCTGCTGCCTGTTCCTCAGAACCAAACGCAGTTGGTCTCCCTTCACCGTGTGGAGAACACCGTCTGGGAAAGCAGTGGTAAGGTAGACGTTACAGGACAGTAATAGAGCTGTAGCTGATAGTTATTGGAACTATGTGAAACACAGACTAATTGACACCTTTGTCTTTCCAGTTGAGCAGAGGCATTCCCACAGGTGCCATTGTGTATATTGTATCATTATATTTGGATTTTTGAAAATAAATTCAGTATTAGATGGTCTGTAGCCACAGGATTGAACGAGAATAGCAAAAGCTCGGCTTTTTACTAAGCCTTTTATTTGTGAGGGCAGCGAAACAGAAGAAAGTTGGCTTAAGTGACTAGCCTTAAAGGGAGAGGGGTAAAAACAGCATGTTTCAGACAGTGTATGAACTGACTGAATGCATCAAAGGCCATTATAAGATAAGCAAGCACTAATTTAAAATATGACTCATACAAAGATGAAGAATAAAAATCTGAAGCTGGACATTAGCCTAATGGGTTCCATTATTATTACAGAGTTTTTTTTCCTAAGTTTATGTTCCCAGCAGTGCACAGTATAAAATATTGACATTCCTTTCCTAAATAGTATTGGAATTAAAACTCCTTTGTTATGCATACCTGCATGCCTTTGGTTTATCATGGAAAATACACTACACAGGAATTATTAGTATTTTGTGGCCGAGTTTTGAACACACAGATTTGTACAAACCTTTAATGGCAAACTTCTTGCAGAACCTTCTGAAGGTGTTCTTTTCTACATAGTTCAGTCCAGGTGGATAAGTGCGTTTGGTAAGGTAGAGCTCCACAGCATCGTACTTAGCAAAAATGGCCTGCTAACACAGAGACGTAGATCATGTAAATACATACGGTTCTATTCAAGGGCCATGAATCCCTGCAACAAATAAAATTTTGACAAATCTACAACATACCTCCTCCCCCACCGCAGGCTGGATCGGACCTCTGGATGGGACCTTTGGAGGAGAAACAGACCAGTTGTTAGAGTTGTGACACTGCTGCATTAATCTAAGTAACTGTGGTGCTCACTGCTGAGTCAGTGTGGACCATAAGTGTAGGCACAGCATCTGGATCTAGGGTGATGACCTCCCCACTATGGTTGAAACAGTCGTCAGTGAAATGGATCGAACAAATGGAAGACCGGAGCCGAGGATGCCAGTTTGGACGGCCGGTAGCCTTCAACCACTTTGCCAGCACAGTTGCATTGTGAAGAGGAAACCTAGGGTAATATATTAATGATGAAGAAGTACACACATTTTAGTAGTTTACCAAAGCATACTGAAGTCACAGCTACATGATTAATATTTAAGGGCAGACATTCAGCCTTATTTGGGATATTGCATTAAGTAGCCAAGAAATAACATGTCAAAGTACAGTGATCAAGCATAACATTATGACCACCTGTCTAACAACGTGTTGGTTCCCCTTTTGCTGCCAAGACAGCTCTGGCTCATCAAGGCATGGACTCCACTAGACCCCAGTAGGAGTTCTGTGGTATCTGGCACCAACATATTAGCAACAGATCCTTTAAGGCCTGTAAGTTGTAAGGCGAGGCCTCCATGGATCGGACTTGTTTGTCCAGCACATCCCACAGATGCTCGATTGGATTGATTTATTCTGGAGACCAAGTCAACACCTCAAAGCTATTGTGCTCCTCAAATCTTCCCTGAACAATTTTTGGGTATCCTTCTGCTGCAAAAGCAACATCAGTTCTTGAGTGTACCAATCAGATTCAGTCAAATGCACCAAAGTTGATTTTATGGTGTTTCGTAAGACTAATGGATAATGACCCAAAACCTATAGCACAAGATCTAATATTTATTGTGGGGTTTTTGTCCTTTCAAGGACAAAGTAAGATACAGATGTGGTTAAAGTGGTTCTATTATGCTCTCCATGCTTCAAATTTTAAAAAGACAACCTATATTATCTTATTCTGGCTCAGGACAGGTTCATCTTCTAGCTGAAAAAAAAAAAAGCAATATCAATAACAACCTCTCTAAAACCCAATTTTCTGATGGACCACCTTCCAAATGCACTTGGTATAAACATAAGCAATACTGTGAATACTCTGTGCATGTAATTTATCTGTAGCAGATAAACATATTTAAAAAAACAGCTAAACATATAAGTATGAAAAAAAAACCAAAAAACATTGCTAACCTAGCAGTTAGCTTGAAAGCCTGATCTTTTAACTCAGAGGGATAACATCTGCCATTGTGACATCATATATAAGAAAAAATAACAGAAATAAGCAGAAATAAAGCATAATATGCACACTAAACTCTCACCAGAAAAGGAGCAAACACAGTATGTTTTATCACAGAAATCCTAAAGGTTTTTCTTTTAACTATTATTTTTTTTCACGTATTAATACCAGCAATTCTGGGTTTCTCTGATCACTTTCAATTCAATTCAATTCAATTTTATTTATATAGCGCCAAATCACAACAATAGTCGCCTCAAGGCGCTTAATATTTGTACAGTAGATCGTACAATAATAGATACAGAGTAAACCCAACAATCATATGACCCCCTATGAGCAAGCACTTTGGCGACAGTGGGAAGGAAAAACTCCCTTTTAACAGGAAGAAACCTCCGGCAGAACCAGGCTCAGGGAGGGGCGGCCATCTGCTGCGACCGGTTGGGGTGAGAGAAGGAAAACAGGATAAGGACATGCTGTGGAAGAGAGACAGAGATTAATAACAGATATGATTCAATGCAGAGAGGTCTATTAACACATAGTGAGTGAGAAAGGTGACTGGAAAAGAAAAACTCAATGCATCATGGGAATCCCCCGGCAGCCTACTTCTATTGCAGCATAACTAAGGGAGGATTCAGGGTCACCTGGTCCAGCCCTAAATATATGCTTTAGCAAAAAGGAAAGTTTTAAGCCTAATTTTAAAAGTAGAGATAGTGTCTGTCTCCCGAATCCAAACTGGAAGCTGGTTCCATAGAAGAGGGGCCTGAAAACTGAAGGCTCTCCCTCCCA